>JAJOOH010003398.1:0-29359 GCA_029582605.1 Solanum gracilifrons | reverse complement strand
GAGAGGATTTCTTTTTAATTCTAATTGGAGTGACTTAAAAATGGAAGAATTTGTCAAAAAGGGTTTTATAATTGCTAGGAAAGGAATAGAATAGCATAGGGTCAATTTTGGAAAAGGACTAAGGACCCATATAGTCTTAACTTAAAATTTTTCACTAAACCCGTCTAAGCTCGTCCTTTTTTTGCAGCCTGACAGTGCTTCAATATTTCGGGCATAACTTTTTACTCCGAGGTCGAAATTGGGCAAACTCGGTGGCGTTGGAAAGAGGACTCAAAGACCTATCATAGGATAGGTAATGGCCCACCTAATTCATTTTGATCTAAGAGATATTACCATTTAAAGTTGACCCTTACAACTCACTAGTTCAAATGACTAGTTTCGGACGTCACGGTCATTTCTCATCATTTCATCAAGTTCTCAACTCCAAACTCACATGTGAGGCTCTAGTTTCACTAGTTCGTTTTTAGGGTCGTTACAGTTGCATCCCGTCACAATCCATCACGAACTCTTATTACCATTACGCTTAGTCAGCGTTGACTATCACTACGAAGCCAACATTTCATCAACACGACACCTCAAACTCAGGTAAACTCATCAAATTCAAAGGACTGACCTCATTTTATACGCACCTTCTTGCTAAATACTTTCATTTCCTTTACCCAGGTATACTCGATGAGACATTTCAATATCAATCCACTCTTTTATGGCTTAAGATAAATTCACCAGCCCTCATACCACTCTCCTTCTTCTTAACAAACAAGACAGGAGCACCCCACGGGGAAACACTATGGCGGATGAAACCTTTCTCATGAAGCTCTTGGTTTTGAGCCTTAAGCTCTCTTATTTCTGTTGGAGCCATACGATACGGAGGGATGGAAATGGGGCGAGTGTCAGTTTCCAAGTCAATGCAGAAATCTATATCTCTATCCGGAGGCATACCAAGCAACTCTGTAGGAAACACTTCCTTAAACTCAGACACCACAGGAATAGACTCAATAGAGGGAGATTCAACCTCAGCATCCCAAACATGAGCCAAATAAGCCAAACAACCTTGCCCTACCAGTTTCCTCGCCCGAATGGAGGATATGGTCTTAGCTAGCTTAGGCTTGCACACCTCTTCCCACTCTAATCTTTTCCTTCCAGAGATCTCTAGAGTTACCGACTTAGTATTACAATTAAGCCCAGTATAATAGGGGGATAACCAAGTCATGCCTAAGATTATATCAAGTCAGTCATATCCAGCATAACCAAATCAACCCAAATATGAAAATCCATAAACACAATAAGACAACATGATATACATGGGTGACTATGACTGATTTTTCAACTAGGGTAGAAACATGGATGGGGAAATCAAGTATATCACAAACCACATCAATCCCAAGGCAATTGAACTGACACATACGAATAAGTAGAACTTGGATCAAACAAAACAGTAGTCATCCGGGCACAGACAAGAGTAGCTCTTGTGACCACTGCATCACACCCTCAAACACGGTCTTACTTGGAAAAACATAAAACTGAGTCATGTCCTCTTGACGAGCAACCTCTTCGCCTGGCTACACTACTCCTCTACCTGTATTACCATTTCTCCAGCCTCCATGGCCTCACTGATTTCCTCCTCATATGCCTAGGTTCTCCACAATGTTAGCACATTTTATAACTTATATTCGATTGTTGAACACTGAATTATATCGCGAGGGTTAGTATGGGTACAATTCGGGATCTATAATTATTACTACGGGAGAACAGGAGAGACAAGGCTGAGATTCTGTCTCTCCCTGTCCCACTCTGACGGGATAAATCCCGCACTGGCGGTCTCGCCGTGGCAGGGAAAATGTCGCCCCAGCGGCCCCGACGGAAATAGAACCCCTGCCAACAATTTCTAGGGTTCCTTTCTTTTCTAAATTCTACCAAAGGTCCCCATCTATAACATAAGAATTTTTAGAGTACTCCCCTTAGCAAGGATAGTCGATGTCCACCCCGAGTCAATCTCAACGATACCTAATCCAACTCACTCTCATTTTACATCGTTTCAACACTACCACATGCATATCCCCAGGATATACCCAGACTCTCACATGGTTATCAGTTGGTCACAACACAAGTCTAGATTTCTTGCTTACGAACCACATCGTAATTTATCTAGACCCTTGCACGTAATCTCGTGATGACTTTATTTTCACAACAAGTTTCACGACACTCAAGCAGTTTCAACTTGCAGACAAGTCCAAATTCCTTAATTAGTTCGTTCCATAGACGACCATCACTGACCATATATGCCTTATACGGCCCCTAAGGCCAGATACCAATTGGAACCTTCTCAGTTCTAATTAACTTGCTTGTGTCCCTTCAGCCGGGACTATGGCGTATAGTTCACTTCGTTGAGATACCAATTGGAATCGGGAGATACCAATTGGACTCAAATCATACCACAAGCGACAATAGTAGCTAGCGAGCCCCCAAAAAATTGCTAATTTCAATTACAGAACTTGGTCGAACCCAATTCTTAACCGCCTCGATCTTTAACTGATGGTAACCAGACCTTAAATCAATCTTAGAGAAAATTGATGCACCTTGCAATTGGTCAAAAAGGTCATATATCTGAGGCAATGGACACTTGTTCTGAATGGTGACTCTATTCAACTGTCAGTAGTCTATACATATCTCTCTTACTAGTGGTGGTGTTACCACTTTTGTTGCTCTAGTTCGGACCACAGAATGAAGGAGAAAAGATATCAATTTGTATCACCTAGATACCAATTGGATTCAAGTCATCGCACGAAAGAGTAGAAAGAAGTGAGTTTTTCCTAGAGTCATATAGCCTATCGAAGAAAAGTACGGACGTCATCGTACTGTTCCGCAAGACTCTACTAGACTCGTTTTGGTACAATGAGATCAACGAACCTAGGGCTCTGATACCAACTTTGTCATGACCAAGTCCGTCGTGATTGGCACCCACACTAACCCTTCGGTGGGAGAACCATAACTACTAACTAACAATTTAAAGCTACAAAAGCAGGTTTAAATAACTAAATAAGGAAGTTCCCATAAACTTCAACAAAAGATCTAACAAACTAAACTAAACAAATGCGGAAGAAATAACCTAGAACCTGAAAGTCAATGTCCCAAAACTCTAACAAGATTCATAAGTCTAAATAAGAAAATCATCTAAAGAACTAGTCTAAGTCCGAATAGGATAGACTAAACAAAAAGAGAACTCAAGGCACCCCGGAAGAACTGGCTCACCTTTGAATTCGAATCGGCGATCATTGATCTTCTAAGCGAGGTTTGTCAATAGCCGGTTGAAGATGCCCTGTACTCAACAAAGAACAAGCAAGTGCAGTATCAGTACACAACCACAGTGTACTAGTAGGATCACACGGCTATCCCAATAAGTGAAACACATACAAGTAACCACAATATTATAAAATAAGCATATACCGAACATATACTATATAAGTCATCTTTTCAGGATCAATGTAGCATCACACGTTCTCAATAATACACAATGGTTATCAATTTAGAGCAACATACAATCTTCCAATATCAATCATCATTTGATATAAACGTAAGCATCACAAGTAGATACACAACACAATTCAATGGTCCTCTCACGGAACCCACACCCAAACTGTTAGCATACCAGAACGTGGTACCCGATCCAATGTTTAAGTCGGAACGTGGCAACCGATCCGATATTTATACCGGAACGTGGCAACTGATCTCATGTTTATGTCGGAACGTGGAAACCGATCCCATGTTTATGTCGAAACATGGCAACTGATCCATTCAACAAACCACAATCACAATCACAATCACAATCACAAGTATATTCTTAAAATCATACAATCAAGTCACGATTCATGGAATTCATCATTCATATATCCTCATCCACAAGTAGTGTGATCAATAGTGCAACATTCGCATACATACACGTATTATAATGAAGCAAGAACAAACATATATCACACAATCATGAAATCACAGCCATCACCTACCTCAAATCCAAGCTTGACTCCCTTAATGCACTTGAATCTTCCTTTTCGAATTCTTCTCACTTGTTCGTGGTCTAAAAATATACAATTAACGCAAGGATCAACAATCAAAGGTCTAATTATTCGGATTATAACAAACTCAATAACCCTAGACCAAACCCAAGATCCTAATACCCAATTTAGGGTTTTTTCCACCATTAGTTTCAGATCAAAACCCTTCATCCACAATAATTGCCCAAGAAACTAAGTTCTACGGATCGAAAAATAGATTCGGGGAGTGAAAACTTTACCTTTAGCCTCAAGAATGGTGGAAATCTGTCAAGAATCGCCTGGGGTTCGTCTCCTTACTCTAAAAATCATAAAGTACAGAATAAAGACGTTATGGGGTTTATTTCTAACTTAAGTCGCGTCGGGCTAACCAGATCGGTCCTCACCCCGCCTTGGCGGTAGAAATCCCGCCCCAGCGGCTTGCACGGAACCAGTGAGCTATTTTAATAATTCCAAGACCTCCATTTAACAACACACCTTCAACCAACGACACTCAGAAACTACTCGTTCTCGTTAAGATCATTTTCAGGAGTTCTACTCACCCGAATTCAATTTTGTAAAGTCGTACAGATTCCTTAACGACTTATCTATCTACTCATGTGATCAAATTCATAATTAAATCACCCAATTATTACCAGATTTCCCTAGACTTTACTGATTTTGATTTCGTCCAAATTTGGACTAGGTTAGGGAATTTCAAGTTACTACCAAAAGTTTTCTAACCCTAATTCTTTCTCTATTGGCTTTTCCCTAACGACGGAATCAGGTCGTTACAAATAAGCTCAAACCACAAAAAGAGGAAATATTTTCTTTAAAACATAATGAGCTATGTATATTTTGGGAGTAGTATCACCGATATCGGGGAGAGTTCATAGAACTCACAACCCCTATTAACCATGTAGCCAACGTGGGTAGAAAGGGTCATACTTTTTAGATGATTTCTTAATGCTTTTAGCATAGACTAATGGATCCACTTAGTAGTAGGTTCTATATCCAGGCAAAGTATAGGACGGCTTTGGCAGCGTGGGTTAGACCTTGTATCATCACATAGCTCATAGTGATGGTTATCGGTTAGAGAAACTCCCACAGAGATATTTTGTATTCTTATACACACAGAATTTACTTTGTATTTACTTATACAAACAGAGTTTATATTGTATCATTGCATACAAACTGAGTACATTGTATTTTTAAATACATTGAGTTGTTATTTACTTTCTTAAATGCTTTATATAAACTGCATCTTTATTGTCGTTTTTATACTGCATTGAGTGAGTATCCCTGAGATGAGTTGAGATGAGGTAAGTGTTTTTTCAGATTCCAGTTCAAGCTTATGTCTTGTTTAGATTTCCCTCACATGCTCGTACATTTCATGTATTACGTCATTTGGCCTGCATCTTTTATGATGCAAATACAGGTAACCAGGATCACCATTCAGCGCTTCGTTGATCCAGTTGAGCTTCAGAGTTGTTGGTGAGCCTCCTTGCTTCCGAAGGATCCCTTGTTTACTTTCAGTCATTTCATTTTGTTAGTAGAATGTCGTGGTCTTGTCCCGACGTCCATCTCAATTAGTAGAGGCTTAATAGATAGATAGACATAGTTTATGAGTCTTGTTCATTTCAGTTATTGATGTCTAAGACTTGAGTTATCATTTTGGCTAGTGAATGTTTGTTTAAATATTCTGAGTAGTTATTTGAATTAAAGCTTTACTTTTAAAGTTATTCTATGTTGAGTAAGTTAGTTAAACCAGGCCAAGGGTTCCCTTGGGACAACAATGGTTTTCGAGTGCCGGCCATGTCCAGAATGTAGGCTCGAGGCGTGACATTTTATGCATCCCCCTTCGAACACATTTACTTATTATAGGTTCACATTACATGTTTGTGTATATAAAGGTCGACTCAAAACATGTTCAAACCATATCAAATGACCTTCACACATTTTATCCTTAATGCATGCCACTTTCACCTTCTAACTAATGTGGTCTTTTCAAATCTTATTTAATTTTAAATTTAAATATATTTTTTCTTGAACATTTTTACTGTGTATTTTTTAGAAATTAATTAAAATGCGGAATATAATTCTATATATGAATAGTGAAAAATTTAATGCTTTTGGATTTTATTTGTGGATATGTCACATAACTTAAATGGTATTATTTTAAGCTGACAAATTAACCATTATGGCATTAGTGAGGTTCATATTTACTTGCAACTGATAGTCGAACTAGCCTATTACAAACTGTAGAATTGATATGCATCACTCAAGTCATTGATGCTTTCAGAATTGATCAAACAGGTGAACTTAATATATCCTTAGATATTTTTTACAACTTACTTTTTAACTAAGTTAGTTTTTGGACACGTGCAACCATCTGTGTTGCACGTGTATCTCAAGTTATTATGTACAAGATATTACATAATCATATAAGATTATTGCACCACATATGGAGTAATAAAAGACAAATTTTAAAAAAAAATCATGAATGTGATACTTTTTTAGCTATTTGATTGTTAAGTTCAAAATATGTGAATATGATATCTCACAATTGAACAAATATACTTCAATGTTCATGCTCATGACTACACCAGTAAGTTATGTGGGCTTGAGAAGAAAAAAATGGGCATTAACAATTTTATTAGAAAAAGTAAATGGACAAACTTGAATTTTATTATTATTTAATTTAGATGGTGGGACTTTTAAAGATAAGGATTCAAAAGAATGTAAAGAGACATAAAATCAATATTTATTTTCAATTGATTTTCTTATTTTTTATTACAATGTATATTTTCAATTTTTGCTTAAAATTATTCTAACAGTATTATATATATATAATTATTTTGAAATTATCAGTTACACACATAAATTATGTGTCACTAACTACCTAATAAAGAAACATGCACACACGTCTACTAGATAAAAAAAAAAAGGGTTTAAATATTTTATTTCATATTATTCTTTCAAATCCAAATTGATTGGACTTCATTATTATATGCGGCTATACAAATAGTATTGATGTCAAGCACGGTCTTTTGAGACCACTTTCTTTTATGTTATATTAGGTTCATTCATCCCCCTTCGAACACATTTACTTATTATAGTTTCACATTACATGTCGATGTATTTAAAGGTCGACTCAAAACATGTTCAAACCATCTCAAAAAACTTTCACACATTTTATCCTTATTGCATGCCACTCTCACCTTCTAACTAATGTGGTCTTTTTAATTTTTAATTTTATATAGAATTAAATTTTAAATTTAAATATATTTTTTCCTGATATTTTTACTGTGTATTTTTTAAAAATTAATTAAAAAGCGAAAAATAATTCTATATATGAATAGTGAAAAAATTAATTCTTTTGAATTTTATTTGTGGATATGTCATATAACTTAAATGGTATTATTTTAATCAGTAGCCTATTACAAATTGTAGAATTGATGTACATCACCAAGTCATTGATGCTTTCTGAATTGATCAAACAGGTGAACTTGATATATTTTTAGATATTTTTTAGAGCTTATTTTTTAATTAAATTAATTTCTGGACACCTGCAACCACATGTGTTGCACGTATATCTCAAGTTATTATGTATAAGATATTACATAATCATCTAAGATTATTGTAACACATATAGAGTAATAAAAAATAAATTTAAAAAAATCATGAATGTGATACTTTTTTAGCTATTTGATAGTTAAGTTCAAAATATGTAAATATAATATCTCACAATTGAACAAAAATACTTCAACGTTCATGCTCGTGACAACACTACACCAATAAGTTATGTGGGCTTGAGAAGAAAAACACGGTCATTAACAATTTTATTAGGGAAAGTAAATGGACAAACTTGAATCTTTATTATTATTTAATTTAGATGGTGGGACTTTTAAAAATAAGCTTTCAAAAGAATGTAAAGAGACATAAAATCAGTATTTATTTTCAATTGATTTTCTTACTTTTTATTACAATTTATATTTGCATTTTTTGCATAAAATTATTGTAAGAGTATTATATATATATATATATAATATAATGAAATTATCAATTACACACATAAATTATGTGTCACTAATTACCTAATAAAGAAACATGCACACACATCTATACTAGATTAAAAAAAAAGGTTTAAATATTTTATTTCATATTATTCTTTCAAACCCAAATTGATTGGACTTCATTATTATATGCCTATAAGGCTATACAGACAGTATTGTTGTCAAGCACGTTCTTTTGAGACCACTTCCTTTAATGTTATTTTAGGTTCATTCATCACCCTTCGAACATATTTACTTATTATAGTTTCACATTATATGTTAGTGTATTTAAACGTCGACTCAAAACATGTTCAAAACATCTCAAATGACCTTCACATTTTATCCTTATCGCATGCCACTTTCACCTTCTAACTAATGTGGTCTTTTCAAATCTTATTTAATTTTTAATTTTATATAGAATATAATTTTAAATTTAAATATATTTTTTCCTGACCATTTTTACTATGTATTTTTTAGAAATTAATTAAAAAGCAGAAAATAATTCTATATATGAATAGTAAAAAATTTAATGCTTTTGGATTTTATTTATGGATAACTTAAATGGTATTATTTTAATCTGAAAAATTACCCATTATGGCATTAGTGGGGTTCATATTTACTTGCAAGTGAGAGTCGCACTAGCTTATTACAAACTGTAGAATTGATGTGCATCACTCAAGTCATTGATGCTTTCTGAATTGATCAAACATGTGAACTTGATAGATCCTTAGATATTTTTTAGAGCTTATTTTTAATTAAATTAGTTTTTGTACACGTGCAATCACCTGTGTTGTACGTGTATCTCAAGTTATTATGTACAAGATATTACATATTCATCTAAGATTATTGCAACACATGGAGTAATAAAAGACAAAAAAAAAAAATTTAAAAATCATGAATGTGATACTTTTTTATCTATTTGATAGTTAAGTTCAAAATATGTGAATATGATATCTCACAATTGAACAAAAATACTTCATTGTTCATGCTCGTGACAACACTACACCAGTAAGTTATGTGGGCTTGAGAAGAAAAAAATGGTCATTAACAATTTTATTAGGGAAATTAAATGGACAAACTTAAATCTTTATTACAATGTTATTTAGATGGTGGAACTTTTAAAAATAAGGATTCGACAGAATGTAAAGACATAAAATCAGTATTTATTTTCAATTGATTTTCTTTCACAAAATTATTGTAAGAGTATATATATATATATATATTATTTTTTTTATTTTTTTTTTTATGACAAGGGAAATCCGCAGCCGCTACCCTTTGGGTGCGCACAGAGTAAAACCCCCGTTCCTATGCAATAGCTCGCAAATCACATAGGAGAGGTCACCCCCACTAAATAGAATGTGAATTCATTATTTATAATCTATCTCATTCGATATAGTCACAACTCTTAAATATTATGACTTTATAAGAACATTTTCGTAATTTCACTCTTTACTTGGGGGCTTCTTACTTTTAATAATGAATGTATATGTGTATATGAATGAATATGTGTATATGAATGTATATGTGTATGTGTTTGTATATTTTTATGATAAATAGAAGTTGTGCATATGTCCTTTTTATATGAAGAATTCAGAGTCTTCCTCCTCGTGCCGAATAAGTCAAATAAGTAAATTAATTTATTTAAAATACTTAAATTTTACTTGATTTTGAATACTTACGAGTTTGACATTGAGGTCTTTTTTTCTTCTTTGAATGTCGAGTTCTCATCCTAGATCCCTCCAATGTCCTTTATGTAACCAGTTAATTTGCACTTGTCATGAATTCATGATTTATAATCTATCTCATTCGATACAGTCACAACCATAGATAGGCATAATAGAAGGTTCAAATAGATTGACTTTAACATCACCTCCTTTACTTGCACTACCAACACAAAATGTTGGATTCCTGATAAATGAGAAATATGTCTTACGAGAACCACCATTATATCATGACCATCCAATTATACCTAACATTGGTGGCGGGCGCGTGCCTTTAAATCGTGAGGCACAAATGCAATTGTCAACAAGAAGCAATCAAGTCAAAGTTCCAAGTTTAATTGATATAGGTATACTAAATTCCTTTTAAGTTCCTCACAGAACCCTAATTTATTTTATTTTTAAGTTGCAAACCATCACTCATCTAATTAAAAATATTAATCCCTTTTCCTTAATTTATATGACATAGTTTGAAATTTGAGAGTCAATTTTTTTATTTTGACTGTGTCTTCAAACATACAATTTGTAACATTTAAAAAAAAACATTTTTCATATTTAGAAATTATATAAAAAGTAATTTAAATCACAAGAATTTAAATTTTAAAATATTTAAAAAGTATACCAACAAATCACGGTCAACTTTTCTTTGTTTGACTTTTCAAAATCCAAAGTATGTCGTATAAATTGAGATATAAGGGGTAATTAATTAAAATCACTAATAAAAATTCTAATTAGATTGGGTGGATGAAATTAGCCGCGTGGAGTGTCATTAGGCACTGTTTTAAAAGCGAAAATGGAGCCTGAACAAGATGCATCATTTTCTAATCATCACAGTGTGTTTTATTACAAGGGGAATAGTAATTTAGGTTGATAAAGAAAATAATATATATAACTATGGTGAAATTATGAATTACACACCTAAATTATGTGGAGGTCCTATTAACCTCTAAACTTATTTTTTTTTATAGTATTACCCCATCACTAATTACCTAATAAAGAAACATGTGCATACCTATTTTATTTCATATGATTCTTTCCAACCCAAATTGATCGGACTTCATTATTATATGCATATAAGGCTAGCTATACTGATAGTATTGATGCAAAGCACGGTCTTTTGAGACCACTTCCTTTTATATTATTTTAGATATATACATCCCCATTCAAACACATTCATATATTAAAGTTTCACATCTACAAATCGATGCATTTATAGGTCGACTCAAAACATGTTCAAACTATCTCAAGCAGTCTTCACGCATTTTATCCTTAATGCATGCCACTTTCACCTTCTGACTAATGTGATGATTTGAAATCTTATTTAATTTTAATTTCATATAGAATATAATTTAAAATTTCAATATATGTTTTCCTGACCATTTTTATTGTGTATTTTTTTAGAAATTAATTGAAAAGGGGAAATAATTCTATCTATGAATCGGAAAAAATTTAATGCTTTTGAATTTTATTTGTGGATATATCATATAACTTTAATGATAGTATTTTAATCTGACAATTTACCCTATTATGGCATTAGTGGGGTTCATACCTACTTGCAAGTAAGAGTCACACTAGCCTATAATAATTTGTAGAATTGATGTGCATCACTTAGATGCTTTTTGAATAGATTAAACAAGTAAACTTGATTTATCTTTAGATATTTTTAGATTTTATTTTTTAATTAAACTAGTTTCTTCATACGTGCAACCACGTGTGTTGCACGTGTATCTCAGGCTATTTTGGATAAGATATTACATAATCATCTAAGATTATTGCAACACATCTATCTATATATAAAAGGAGAAGAAAAAATGACACATGTCAACACCACAAATTTTCAATATTTTAAATAATTTTAAATATATAATAGGATAGAAAAAAAGTGACACATGTCACACCATAGAATTTATGAATTTGAGTTTTTAAAATAATTTAATTTTGTATTAGTTCGTTATTTTCAATTTAAATTTAAAATTAAAAAATGTTTAAACAATCTATAAACTTTCCAAACGTATTCTTTTTTTAAAATTAGAAATAATTTTTTTCTATAATAATAATAATAATAATAATAATAATAATAATAATAATAATAATAATAATAATAATATAATAATAATAATAATAAATAATACAAAAATCTACTGTTACAAAATTTGTTGTTTCAAAAATGAATTAATCTTCATTTTATTATGACAATTAATTAGATAATTTAGCTATTATTTTAAATAAAACTCAAACTGAATGCCAAATAAATCCAATATGAAATCCGTAGTTAAAAAAAATACAAATAGCTTATTCATTAATTAAACTTTTAAAACTGACTGCCAAAACAATTAAAAAAGAAATATAAATTTTATCCCACTTTTCCAAATTGCTAAAAAAGTAACACATGTCATCATCATAGAATTTGTGAATTTGAGTTTTTTTAAATAATTTAATTTTGTATTAGTTATTTATTTTCAATTTAAATTTAAAATTTTAAAATGTTTAAACAATCTATAAACTTTTCAAACGTATTCTTTTTTTAAAATTAGAAATAACTGTTTTCTATAATAATACTAATAATATAACTAACAATAATAATAATAAATAATAAATAATACAAAAATCTACTGTTACAAAATTTGTTGTTTCAAAAATGAATTAATCTTCATTTTATTATGACAATTAATTAGATAATTTAGCTATTATTTTAAAAAATTCAAACTAAATGCCAAATAAATCCAATATGAAATCCGTAGTTCAAAAAATACAAATAGCTTAGTCATTAATTAAAATTTTAAAACTGATTGCCAAAACAATTAAAAAGAAATATAAATTTTATCCCACTTTTACACATTGCTAAAAAATAGGATCCAATTAACTACTAACTAATTCATTTTAAATTTTGAATTTTAAGCATCCCAATTAAATAAATAACTGTCAGATGTACCAGTTATCCAAATATTATATAAAGCCCTAACTAAAATAAAAATTACCACTTCAAAATTTCAAACAATTTAAAAATCTTCTGCTTGCAATTGTTGAAAAGAATTTAATTTTCATTAGGCAAAGAACTCCTAAACATCATTTTGTCTAAGTAAGTTGCCAAATATTTTTAT
The DNA here is from genome assembly GCA_029582605.1 of Solanum gracilifrons. Taxonomy (NCBI): domain Eukaryota; kingdom Viridiplantae; phylum Streptophyta; class Magnoliopsida; order Solanales; family Solanaceae; genus Solanum; species Solanum gracilifrons. Next base: position 16,460 of record JAJOOH010003398.1, on the reverse strand, counting down.
ACTTTTCTTTGTTCATCAAAATTGAATTATAATTAACCTTCATTTGTCTGTGATTCTACTTCAATTTGTGTTTGAAATTATGATAGCAAAGAGCAATATTAGAGCAAAATTATGACTCCAAAATGATGCTCATAATTTGGATTCCCATGAAATGTTTGAATTTTCCTTACACGAAGAACTAGGCCGATGACTTCAAAAAATGGTGTAATTTACCTAGCATATGTGGCTCGATATTTCTTTGACATTAAATTTTTATTACCTATGCTTCCTATGAATATATTTGTAGCATGTAAAAAAATTCAGATAAACACTAATTAAGAATTTTTGTTCCATATATATTTTTAAAAGGCCGAAATAAATGTGTAAGTTAATTATGATGTATGCGTGAATGTCGTTAAAAGTAAAATGCTCATTTTCACACACGAAGGATGATGAATAAGTATATTAAATATATCACAATCTACAAATATACATTGGTGAGTTATATTCGATGGAAATGCTAATGTTATTAATAATGAGTAATCATGATGAAATTTGATTTGCTTTATGAGGCTAATAATTGTATTCCTCCCTTTACATATTTTATTTATAAAACAGAATCAACACTTACGCAATTTTCCTTTTTAATCTCAATTTTTATTTTATTTTAGAAATAAAGGAATTTGTAAATATCTTATTAATCTCAAAATCAAATTCTTTATAAAAATTATATAAACAAATAATTTTGAAATTAGCAAAAAATATATCTAACAAAAAATAGTGTTGTGGATAAAATTCTAATAATTTACAACACAATTGATTTTATCCAAATAACAAAAACTTAAATAATTTTTTTAATTTTTTTTTGAAACTTCTTTAATTAAAAAATAGGACATTAAGTTGTTTAAATCATAGACGAAGATTTAAAAATCACCACTAATCCTACTTTTCTCACTTTCTTATGATAGTATTCTATTTTCATGTAAATATTTTTAATAAAGGATAAAAAAAATCATTTTCTTTGTTGTTGTAGTATATAATAAGAATATAAAATGAATGACGCCTTACAAAGTGTTATTTTCATCTTTTCATTTTTATCAATGTTATCCTAATCATTTTTTTCATTCTATCACATAAAATTTTCTCGACATATTTTTAAATCTAATATAATAATTGACATTATTGCTTTTAAAATTTTGAATTAAAATTGACTTGAAATGAACTGACATGTAAATTTTCACGCTTCTCTCATAATATAATGTTGGTAGTGCTTATAACTTCTCAAGTTTAATTTATTAATATTAAAAATAATACATTAATTATTTATATAAAATTAGTTTACCATTTTAAAATTAAATCTTAATAGTATCTATAAGTGTTAAATTATACTGAAGAATAAAATATATACCTATTAGAAAAAAAGACTAAACAAATAAAAAATTTCATAAAATGAAAGAAGAGAGTAATAGTAAATTAAAAATTAAAAATAATTTATAATTTAATAAAGATAAATGCTGATAGATTAGTTAGTGGAGAATTTTAAGGGGTGGTTTTAGTGTCCCATAATAATTTCAAATTTAAAAATAAATATTAAATATGAAAATTTTAATTTCAAATTTTTAATTGTGAAGTGAGGATAGTTATTGATTTCAAAATTCAAAAAAAAACCATGCATCACGTTAATTAAAAGAATTTTAATGATTGATTTTAGTGGGTAGTTATTAGTTTAAAATTTAAAAATACAACATATTTATTTATTACAAAAAATGCAGATAATAATAATAATAATAGTCTATCTATATATAATATGAGAAGAAAAATGTCACATGTCAGCGCTAGGAATTTATAGAATTTTAAATAATAATTAAATATTATATAACTAAATAAATATTACATAACTAATTAAATATTATAAATTAAAATATGAAATAAAAATTGAAACATGTCATCAACTTACACAAATAATGACAACTGTCAACATTTTAAAAAACAGATATAAATACTTTTTTTTAAATCCATTTTATAAATTACCTAAAAAAGTATTATTTTGTAAAAGGTTGAAAATTTATTATCTTGATAAATATATAAGATAATGCTAAAAAAATTGATTTTTTAAAATAAATAAAATTATTTTTAAAATTATTTTAAATCGATTCTAGAAAATAGGGAATAACTGTATGTGATTCCTTTTTTATGGAAAGTTATCATATATTTTTAATGTGAAATATTTTAACTATCTTTCGTTAACTTCTAAATTTAATATTTTAAAAATAATAATAAGAATTCACTATTATTTTAAATAAATAGATTGCTGCATTTATATATAAAATGTTTAATATATTTTAAACATGATAAGAAGAATAATTCATTTATATATAAAATCCTTGCCATTAGAAAAATTAATAAAAATATATGTAAAGCGGTAGTCTATATATCTATATCTCATTGTTAACTTTTAAAATTTTCAAAAAATAAAAAAGTTAAAAATTGCAAAGACAAAAAAAAAAAAAAAGTTACGTAAAAATGAAAACACTAAAAAAAATAAATTACAAACACTATAAAAACATTGCAAAATCTTACGCTTACAAAAATTACAATTTCAATACCGAATTAATCTTTATTTAGAAAAAAAAATTATCCAATTAAATAGGGAGTTTTAAAACTTCTTTTCCATGTTGCTAAAAATTAAGATTTGATAACTATTAACCAATTCATTTTGAATTTTAAATTTTAAGTAGCCAATTATATAAATAAGTTACGGATAAGTCCTAATTAAATATAAGTGGTCACTTTAAAATTTCATTAACTTTAAACTTTTGGATTTAAGATAATATTTATCTATATCTAGCAAGCGTTAAATTCTATCTTGAACAATATAACAAATATAAGTCATTTAGCAAATTTAAGAATTTACAATATTATATAATAACAATATTAAATTAAGTTGAAAATTGCGATTCTAAAATATATGGCACAATTTTTAATTTTCAATTTATTTAAAAAAAAAAATTGAATACAAGATAACTATTATTACTCATAATATACTCAAGCAATTAAATTCAAATCAACAACCTCTCATTCATATCCATATGTTTTCTAATACAATTCAAATTAAAATTTTAAAATATCCAATACAAACTTTGAGTAAATCTAATATAGCGGTTGTATTAATTAAGATTATTTTTACCTTTAAATCAATTTTATATTATTATATTTTTACACAAATTTAATACTAAAAAATATTTTGAAAATATTTTGATTTTAACTAAAACATATATAGAAAGTGTATTAACATGCCATTTAATTTCATGATAACATGCCATTTAATTTCATGATATCAATTATTGTATATGAAATGTTAGAATTAATAAATTATTAACATAATTTTTTTTATTCAAACAACATAAAAAAACAAAGTACAAACACGTAAAAATATTTGAAGCATTTCATATTTGATCAAGATAAAATAATCATAAAATTAATAGTATTCTTAGTAAAAATTCACCATACTAAATTAAAAAACTTAAAGATATAATATTTTAACACAATAAAATAAAGTGTGTACTAATAATATTAATTTAATATGCTCAAATAAATAAGTTAATGATTAATATTATTGTATTATTATAAATTAAATTCTATTATTAAGTGCATAATACATAATACATTTTATTAGTTATTTTTAATTATAAAATTATTACATTTTAAATTATCCGCGCAACGCGCGGGCACATATACTAGTTTTATTAATAATTCAGAGACTTGCATTTATAGATATAATTCCTAACTAAAAATAGAAAAATAAGATACTGACTTATCAGCTTAATTCAAATCTCCAAAATATAAGTCAAATAGGACTCTAATAATATAATTTAAAAATCCTAAAAATAGCTAACTATTTTATTTCTACAATATCCTGAGACATATTGTCAACACTCCTTCTTGGATCAGGAATTGTAGATTGTAGTCTCATCTGAAATTGACCTTGTGAACAAATCTGCTAATTCATCCTTTGTCTTGCAAGGCTTATGTGCATCTTCTGTTGGATTAAATGAGAAGCTCTTACCTCTCATTTCAACTTGTAAATTCTCTTGCTTAGTAGAATAAAAAATTCGATAATATTTGTCTCCAAATAATAATTTAAATCCTTTTTCTATTAACTGACCAACACTAAACAAACTTTTATCAATATCAGGTACATAAAGAACCTCTGAAATTATTTTTGTACCTGAATTTTTTTTAATTGAAATAGACCCTTTTCCTTTTGCAGGAATACAATCACCATTCCCAATTCTGACTTTCTTATTTTCCATAGGAATGAATTCTTTAAAAAGATTTCTTTCATATGTCATGTGGTTTATACAATCACTATCAATCATCCAAAAATCAGATTTTTTGGTTGAAAAACAAGTTGCCACAAATAAGTGGTCTTCTTCTTCTTCTTCTTCAGTAGTGACTTGGGCAACTGTTTCATCTTTTTGAAATTTGATTTTGCAAATCACAGATTCATGACCAAGTTGTTTGCAGTTCTTGCATTGTGCATCTGGTCTTTTCCAACATTTATATGGAGGATGTCCATTTTTTCCCCAATGCTAACAAGGTGGGTAATTTTTTAAAAATTTACCCTTGCTTTGAGTTGTGTCTGGATACTAATGCTCCTTCAAACATGCCATCTTGACTCGTAAGTCTCCTTTGTTCATGAGCCTGCAAAGAATTTAACAATTCTGCCAAGGTAATTTTGGACAGATCTTGTGTGTTTTCCAAGGTAGTTATTGTTGACACCTAATTTTGACCTTCCCCGATAATAATTAATTTCGAGCTTCTTAATTTTCAAATGATTTAAAGTAATTAATCTTAGAAATTTCGAAAAAAAATATAATAGAATAATTTGCGAGTTATTTCAAATAGTTTGTCACTTGTTATAATTTTTACATAATAATATGCCTTTTATATAATTATGTAGGTAATTAGTGCATTTTATAAATTTTGGAAAATCATCTCAAAAAGATTTTGTTTAATTAGATATTTGGTTAGTTTGTTTAGTTATCTAATAGTTTACAATTTTGAGTTAATTAGTTAGTTTATAATTAAGTTAATTATTATATAATTATGTGTCTAATTAGTATATTTTACGAATGTTCGAAAATTGTCTCGAAAGGATTTTAGCTCTATTTAAATATTTGGTTATTTAGTCGTTTATATTGTTAAAGTAATTAGTTTATAATTAAGTTAATTATTTTATTTTGTTAAGATTAAGAAGCTCGTTAATTAAGTAATATTAATTCGTCTTATTTAATTTATAGTCGAATTCGCTAGTTTATTAATTTGACTAATTTTTAAATTCGATAGAACTTTTTTCTTTTAAACCAAATCAAGCCATTTGCCAACTCCCATAACCCATTTATTTTTCCAATTCTAAATACCCATTTCCCAAGCCCAACCGACCCACTCCCAATTCTGTCCAATTATTCCCAGCCCACCAACATACAATTCTAACAATTTACATACAACACCTACAACAATACCCATCAGCCTTTTCCCTCTACGTCCAGCCCACCATCCCAGCCCATTTCCCCTTTTAAACCGGCCCACCTCCCATTTTCCTTCACAATAGAAACCCAGAACCCTTCCAACGTTAACACAACTCATGGAAACGGAAGGCAATAGTAGATACACAGTGTCAACACAACAGGCAGTGCTCTGCGAATTTTGTTTTCTTTCTCTAATGTCCCTTTCGATTTGTACAATTGCAACAGGCACGTGTTTCTTCCCATTCCTCTTCCGGAATGGGTTGAAAATCTTAGAAAAAGGTGTTTTCCTAAATTGGTGAAAGGAATTTGAAGTTTTGAATTTCGAATTTGGCCTTTGAATTCGAGTTTTATCCCTTTCCCCCCAAAAATTCGAACCCTAATTCTCCACTATAAATACTTTGTTCTTCTACAAGTTGAGGGGGGGGGTTTTTATTTTTATTTTTTTGGGGACAGGGGAGTTGAAAAATTGGAAAGGAATTACATAGATTGACCTCCTCAAAGCTATAAAAATCACCCAGAAGACATACTTTAGGGAGAGACTTTTCTTCTCTTTCCGGTTGATCGTGGGTTGCAAAGTCCGATCGGAATTTGCGTGTGTTTCGGTGTGAAAGCTCGTGGTCTCAAACTCGTTGTCCCAGCTCGTTGCACCGAAAAAGGTAAACTTATTTGGGATTCCAACTCTTTTATGTGATACTTTGTTTGTGTGAATCGTCTATCTTCCTCTTTTCTCGGATTCCTTTGTTCTCTTTGGTTCGATGTTTATGTGTGCAACCCGAACTTTTGATTTGGAGTCAGTTCTTAATAATTTGAAGCAAAGTGTGTTCTAATTATCCCGCTCTTTAGTATGTTCGGTTGGGAAATGATATTTCGCCTTCGAGTGTTGAGATTCATAATGAAGGTAGAACCTTAAAAGTTGAATGATGCGAGGGTCACATGTTGTCTACTTATTTATTTCGCATAAGGATTGAGGATTGTATTAGTTTTCTTATCATCGTCTCGTCTTGTTCAATTCCAACGTGTGCTGAAAATGATAGGTAGTTATCATATTTACATAATTGATTTGGGTCTAGATATTTATATAGTAACATAAATCTTAGCGTATATATACTTATATTTTCGAAAATGACTTTATTTTTAGCTTAAGATTGTTTATTGATAATTAATGTTCTCCTTTCATTTTAGTCGGTATTACTGCCTAGTTGCAGCTATTAAGTTCCTTATTGTTGAAGGCAGTAGTTTCATTTGAATGTTGGCTTTGTCCCCTCTCTAGTATATATATATATATATATAATTGTTTTTCCCTCTTATATAACTAGTGAATTTGCTCATGTTTCATATTGTTGAATTATACATTAATCATTTCTCTTTACTATGCTACATGTGAATGCCGTTGGAGGCCTTTGGGCTCCCTCTCCTTATATTTCGCGAGTTGGGCCTTACGGGCCCGATTCTATATTTCCCGATCGAGTCAACCTCATTTTCGAGTGAGATAAAGTGATGAACAGGTGGAAAGCAGTACATGTGGCTGGAAATTGAGTTTTCAAATTCTGGAAACTTGAAAACAAGCTGAAATACAGCTCGTATACCAGAGTATACACGAAACAAACAGCAATATACAGGTCCAAAAATTGAAACAGGTGTCCCGGAAGTTGAATTAGGCTGTATACATTTGGTATACAGCCTTATATACAAAAAGAATGGACTGGATTCATACGATATACACTGGTATACAACCAGTGTATACAAAAATGGGAATTGAGCCTAAGCCCAAAATCAGCAACGAATTTGGCCCAAGAAGGGCCCGAATTCAATTTCTCCCTACTCTTTAATTATTTAATTATGATTATTTATTTTTTATCGTGTGTTGACTCTAACTTTTAAATTGTTAACTAACCTAATTAAATTCCCCAAACGATAAGTTATTTTCTTTACATTGGCTTACTTTTAATACATTCTTTTATTTGTTTTTGTATTCATTTTATCTTACTAATCAAATATATTGGCCATATTTTATTTAATTAAATCTTTTGTTCTAAAAAAAAGATATGTTTTGAATGCCCCTTCCTTTAATCGTTTTGCTTATTTAAATGGTTTTAAGTTAACACTTTTCTCAAATGAACCAAAATAAAAAAAAATATAAAATAAAAAAAAATTGTGTGTTTTCTCTTTTTATCAATTGATTTAAAATGGTTTCATGCTTTAATTGGTTCAAATTATTATTTTAAAAAAAAATATAAAATGAATTAAATAAATTTTAACTAATCTAGTTTTATTAAAATTCTAATCACTTGTATCACAAGCCAAATGTGTCATTTGAATTCTTTTTTCTAAAAAAGAAAATGTGTCGTTTATCTAATTATTTTCTCAAAATTAATTAAATATTGTAATTTATTTAAATATTCCTATGTTAAATTTCTCAAAATTAGTCAAATCATTTTAAGTCAAATTGTCGGTCAACCGCGAGTTAGCAGGCTTTCCGAGGGCCTAACACATTTTCGGAATGTACATCGAACTTCGAACCCTTTTATTTTCAATTGATTTTATTTGTTTAAATCTTTTGAAAACCTTATAGTTTTTTTTCTTGATTTTTACTAAAAAATTAAGTGGCGACTCTGTTCTTTTGGAAATTCGATTTTTTCTTAAACCATAAGTTTAATCGAGTTTTCGAAAACTCAATCATTTTCCTTTTATATCTTTTTTAAGTAAAACAGAAATGGCGACTCTACTGGGGATTTAATTAAGTTCTAACCATAAGATTTGATTTGTTTGACTAATTGTATTAAGTGCTAAATTGCTTATAAGCTCTCAACGTGTTTAATTTGTTATAACTGTCATTGCATTCATGACATATTCCTATTTTATGTATAGTATATTAAGGACGGTTTCTGCATAATCGCAGCCGGACTTCTTATACTCAACCCTTTTTTGAAAGGATCGGCAATTTATTGGTACGTCATGCGCCCAATGGTTGTCGTGAATTTCAGCCTAAGTTGTCCACTTGGGTCCCCGATCTTCCAAAGCCACTCTTAGTCAACTAGAGTAGAGCGAAACCAAATCCCTATTTTTAGCACATTTTGAACTAAATCGACCCAACACCCAATGCGTGTTGGGCCCATTAGAAGCCCACCTTTTGTCTATTTGGCCCATTCGCCGATAAAAAGACAATCATGCTTATGTGTCTAATTGAAGAGTGTATATGTCGATTTAAACAAATCAATTATCTATGGGGGTGGGGGTTAACTTACATTTATTTGTTTTTCTTGTAGGATGAATCTGACATTTGAGCCGTTGAGAACTCGAATGGTGACTATACCCGATCCTTACCTTCAACTCTGGTGGAAATTCATGAACAAGGAAGATAAGAAGAAAGTTCAAAGACACATAGGCCATCTCCCGTCATTAATGGAAATGGTGGCCTATCCTGACTTGATTGGAACGATTGTGAAATTTTGGGACAGCAACAACATGGTATTTCGGTTTGGGGAAGTAGAGTTGACCCCGACTATAGATGAAGTTCTTGCAAGTTACGAGAGCGTCGGAATGTGCAACAAGAGGAAACACCAACCCGATACTGATCTTCTCTTTCCAAAAGTATGGGATCTTGCCGAAATCAGAGAAAAATTGTCACTCGTCAAAGCTGAATGGATGGACAGGCTTCCCGAGCCAAATATTCGACTTCGGAAGTTGTATTATCGATTCGGACGCGTAAGAGCTTATGAGAAGTTCAAAGAAGAGTTTGTTTCGGAAGAAAAATGGAAGGAAACACGCCCCCTCGCTTTTGCGATATGTCTACTTGGGACAATGATGTTTCCCTAAGGACCGAACTACACCATCCATCCAAGTGTAGTAATGGTTACTCATGCTATTTTTAATGGAGTAGGCTATGAGTCTGTAAGAAAGTACTACAATTTGGCTCATATGATCCTTGCTGACATTTACAGGGCGTTGGATAGGTGTAAAAATGGCACACGTTTCTTTCAACGGTGCAACCTGATACTTCAATGGTGGATGATGAGACACTTGATCAAAGCTCATGATCCAGCAGAACCAGATCCCTTCGAAAGACCGAACAGGCTCGAAAGTCACGATTGGTGGGTACAACGTAATCATTTTAACAGGACTGGAGGCCAAGAATTTTGGTACCCAAGACTTCAGGCTTTGAGAGAGAAAAATGTGCAGTGGTCGATCCAATGCTTGGTAATAACAAAAAAAACTGTGATCCGAAGCGGAAAGGCCCCCTACTTGATATTTGCTGGGTTGAGAGGAACTCGGCCATACGCTCCTTCTCGAGTACTTAGACAGCTAGGAGGGAAACAAGAGCTTCCTCAGATCGAAGATATGACAAGATTTGTGACGGATCATGAAAATGGCGAAGTTGCTTTTACAAAAACGATGCTTCAATTATGGAAGACTCGAAGGGTATTGGGTGAGCCGGTGCCAAATAGGTTTCGCCCGGAATGTTCTAAGGATTACAAAGAATGGTTAAAGAAGAGTCTCACCGGAACTATCGAACCTGGTCCAAACGTTCCCCATATTATTGCAGATGTTGGAGCCAAGCATCAAATCCGACTTCATCAACTCCAAGAGAGGTTTGATATAAATGAGTTAGAGAATCAACGTCGACACTCAGAAGACGCCAAAGTCATAGATCAGTTGAAGCAAGAGCTGCAAAAATCCAGGCAATGCATGTCAGAACTAGATGATAGCATGGAACAACAGATTCAGTCGGTCGAGAGGTTCAGACATCAAGAAGGGGCTCGGTTGGCTAGAGATCACCTATGGGCGAACAGATATGTTATGTGGGAAGAGGTCAGCATAGCCAAGAGGAGCAGACTTGGTTAAAGATCAGGATGAGCTTGGAGTTTGTTATCATCCCCTGCGTGAGATTGCTTTATTTGTACTTTGTCTTGTAATTTATTTTCCGAACTCTTTTCCCCAATTTTATGTTTGTCAAACAGTTTTGAATGCTATTAATGAAATATTTTGGGGATAATGAATTGGCTTAAAAAGACATATACATCCTTCAATTTGCTAGGCCTACCCTTGGCGCAAAAGGGTCACATGCATGTTTAGGACGCGATATTTGTTTGTTTACTCGTGTGCTTTAACTGTTTATGTGATACGTTGGTTTGAATGAGGACATTTTTAGCCCACTCCTTGTCAAAATTTTCTGAAAATGCCAAATACAAGTCACTACCCAAATGTCCGACCAAAATTCCACGAGTCTTGGGTTTCTCAGCCAGAAATAAAATCTTACTACCAAATCCTAAAATGTTACTCTATCATCTTAGGAAAGGTGAAATTGCTGCTAAGATGGAAGAGTGCAAGAATGTCGAAGTGAAAAGGACTGAGGAGAGTCTAAGGACGAAACTGCGTCGACTCAAACAAGAGATTCGAGAGATGGGAGAAAGAAGAATAGAAGTAGAATTAGTCACCGCAGCTGCGCAAGCCAAAAGTGCAGCACTGGACGCGGAGTTGGCGGCTAAGATGGCAAGATATGCTGTCATGAACGAGGAGACAGTTGCCATGCGGAAGGAACATGATGCCTTCAACAATGACATAACCATGAGTCTTCAAAAACTACATGGAAAATACCCTTGCTTCAACCAAGAGGCCACCAACAGTGGTCTTGAAGGCACTGGACCTGAATCTGTTGAAGAGGAACTTGAGGAGGAAATTGTCTATAGACCTCCTTTCAAGGGACGGTGGAAAGAAGAGAATGAGGAAACCGCCCCCGAAGCATATGAGTTTACCCCCCGTGGCTAATACGACAGTCAGAAGAAGAGGTTTCGATGAAGGCACCATCTATCTTTTAGGAGTTTTATTATCTGTTTTTCACTTTCCTTGTAATAACCACAGATGAATGAATGAAAATGAAAATTTTCCTTTGTATTCGAACTACGTAGGGCCTGAATTCTCCTTAGGAGATACGTAGGCAGCCTTTCAAGGCCCGACCCCTATCTTTTAAAATTTTCCTTTCCCCCTCTTTCATTCTAAAAGGAAACATTGAGTTCAGATCAACAGATGCCAGAAGATGCAACAAGAAGACCTTAGCTCAATGCAATTTAACCTTTCTGATTCACTAGCCTCAACATAAAAAATAAAAATAAAAAAAGAAGCAAATTCCTGTTTGTTCAAAAGTCAGTCTCCATTATTCGTGGATAAACATATTCTCAGACAAAGCAACTTTTATGTGTTTACTTGCTTTCAATGTGATATCTTGCATTATTCATCCAAACCAAATACTAACAGATTTGCCTTTGAATTATTTTTTTCTACAGGTAGTTAGAACTGATCTGTGTTGATACACTGGCCGATCATCACTATTTTACCAGATCAAAAGGGCCTACAGATTCCTTTCCTAGTTAAAGTTCACAAAAGGGAAAAGCAGCAATGGGTGATAACAACGAAGAAATCGACCTTACTGATGTCGTGGTAGCTCAGCCCGTCCTTACCGATCAGAATAAACTGATCCTGCAGTTGATGCAACAAATTGCTGAGATGAGGGTCGAGATGCAGAGAAAATAAGATTACCTCCTCCGATTTTTTCTGTCAATGCTCAACCAGACGGAAGACCTCCAGCTCAAATTCTCCCTCCTAACGTGGAACAAGCTCAAAATCCACCTTCAAGTTCTGCTCGTAATCCCTCTATCATTGACCTTACCACCCAAAACCCCCATTACGCCTCAGCCTCTAATCAAACACCACCCCCTCCTCAAAATACTAACCTCCAAGCACCACTCCCTTCCCCCAATGCCAACCACCAAACTGGCCTACCCCCTCAAAGCCAAAATGTTAACCGCCCGCACATTTCCCTACATCACCAAAATCAACATACCAACCCCCAGACCTTCCCTCAAAATTACCAAGCCACTCAAAATGCCCAAAGTCCCTCCATTGCTCCACCCCTACCTCAAAAAGCCACTTTTCAAATACCAATCCCCAACGAGCATGACGCCCATGGTTCGGAGCTCGACCACTATGAGGAGATGGAGAGAGAGTGGAGGTCAAAGGAAGAAACCGCCAAGATGGATGTGAAGGAGGAAATTAGAAAAGCCATGAAGGAGTTGAACTGCATTCCTGAGGTCGCCGGGTTGAGTTACGAAGACCTGTGCATTCATCCGAATTTGGACCTCCCGGAAGGGTTCAAGGTGCCAAAATTTGACATCTTCGGAGTAACGGGGAACCCCTTAGCACACCTGAGGGCCTACTGTGACCAACTCGTAGGAGTTGGAAGAGATAAAGCTTTGTTAATGCGGCTTTTTAGCCGAAGTCTGAGCGGAGAGGCTCTAGAGTGGTTTACGTCTCATGAAACGAGACAGTGGTCTAGTTGGAACGCTCTGTCTAAGGACTTCATCGAACGATTCGCCTACAATGTGGAGATCGTTCCTGATCGCTACTCCTTGGAGAAGATGAAGCAGAAGTCGATCGAAAGTTACAGAGAATTCGCATATAGGTGGCGAAAGGAGGCAGCTAGAGTTAGACCTCCTATGTCAGAAAAGGAAATTGTCGAGGTGTTTGTGCGGGTGCAAGAGCCCGAGTATTATGACAGAATCATGTTGCTCGATGGAGAAAAATTTGCTGAGATAGTCAAGGTAGGTGAGACTATCGAAGATGGATTGAGAACCGGGAAGATTGCCCATGTTGCTGCCTCGGCCGAATCTTCGGGCTTGTTAAAGAAGAAAAGAGAGGATGTGTCCTCTATCTCTTACGAGGGGAAGAAAATGCCAACGAAATCCGCATCATACCAAGGTCGTTTTCGACCTTCATCGAGTTCGTTCTCGGCTTTTTATGCACCAGACGATTACCAAAGTACCCCCATCCAGCTATCAAAATACCCCTCCTCCCAGTTATCAAAATACTCCCCCTCCTAGCTACCAAACTCCCCCTCCAGTTTATCAAACTCCATCTCATCACTACCGAAATGTCGCCCCCATCTGTGCCAATATTCAGACAAATTACCAAACGCCACCCCCAATGTACCAAACCCCAGCCCCACTTTACCAAAATACCCCCTCGAACTACCAAACTCCACAACCAAACTACCAAACCAACTCGTATCCCAGATATCAAGCCCCCCATCCGAAAGCTCCTAATTATCGCCAGACGCCTCCCCCTCAACAAGGCAATTATGATCCCTCCTGTCCCAGATTTGAGAAGAAGCCTGCTAGAATTTTCACTCCGCTTATCGAAAGCCGAACAAAGCTGTTTGAGCGATTAACCGCGGCAGGATATATTCATCCAGTGGGTCCCAAGCCGGTTGACACCAGCTCAAAGTTTTACAGACCTGATCAGAGGTGCGCATATCACTCCAACAATGTTGGACACGATACCGAGGATTGTATCAACCTGAAGCATAAGATCTAAGACCTGATTGACCAGAATGTGGTCTCTCTTCAGAAAATCGCGCCCAATGTCAATAGTAATCCTTTGCCAAATCATGGAGGCGCCACTATCAATATGATAGAGACAGATGATGACTGGTGCGTGACGAAGGCAATAGTTTCGATTACTCCTAATGAATTGGAAAGGGCTGTAGCTTCGTTGAGCATCAGAGAAAAGAAGAAGTTTGTGATTCTGACACCCGAGAAGGCTGTTGCCTTGGTGCCATGAGAAACTCTTACCCAACCAAAGTTTGTGATTGAAACGGCTGTAACCCAGGGTATGACCAGATCCGGCAGGTGCTACACCCCGGAAGAATTGGCCCAAGGGGGGCAGAAAAAGGATCAGACTAAAAGGCCGATCAGTGAAGCTGAAGCCGAAGAGTTCTGGAGGAAAATGCAACCGAAAGATTATCCAATTGTGAAACATTTGGAGAAGACACCAGCTTAGATTTCTGTGTGGGCCTTGTTAATGAGTTCGCAGTTACATAGGCAGGCTCTGATGAGAGCTCTGGATGATACTTATGTGCCCGTGGGTACCAACAGTGACAATCAGCAGCCATGATAAACCAGGTCATCCGAGGACACCGAATTAGTTTTTGTGACGAAGAGCTGCCCTTTGAAGGCAGGATGCACAACAAAACTCTGCACGTCCCCACTATGTGTTGGGACAAGATAATAAATCGCGTCTTGGTTGATGACGGATCCGGTCTTAATATTTGCCCACTTACGACTCTGAGGCAGCTAAAATTTGATTTGGGAAAGCTTCATCAAAACCAAGTCAATGTGAGAGCTTTTAATGGAGTGCAAAGAGACACATTGGGTGCGGTGAACTTGGATATTCAGGTGGGTTCTGCGGAATTCAACGTCGAGTTTCAGGTGTTGGATATCAACACCAGTTACAACCTGCTTCTGGGAAGACCGTTCATTCATATGGCTGGGGCTGTGCCTTCTACCCTTCACCAACTAATGAAGTTTGTTTGGAAGGACCAGGAATTGGTCATTTATGGTGAAGGGAGCCATTCCAATGGGTATGCGCCGATCGTTGATGATGTCTCTCGAGGTTGTGATTTCTACACGGTGGAGCTAGCAAATGCCACTGATGATAACTTGGCTCCACAGCCTCTTATGTCTGCCGTGTACAAGATGATTGCTACTGTTATGCTCCAGAATGGTTTTGAACCAGGTTTCGGGTTGGGGAAGGATTTCTAAGGAATCGTCGAGCCTATCCAAATTCCCGCCAAAGGAGCAAAGTTTGGTTTGGGGTATGTCCCCACGGATGCTGATGAGTCAGAGATGAAGAACAAAAGTATTGATCAAGTATTGGCTAGGCCAATTCCTCATTTGTTCCAGTCATTTCAGGTACAAGGAAATGTCAATGATGGAGGTCTCGGGGAAGGAATCTGGGGCCTTTTTGAGGAGATTTATGCGGTTATCGAGGAAGAGGCTAGGACATCAGGCATCCGTGATGCAGAACCTGATGAGCGATTACAGAACTGGACCTCCACACCACTCCTGATTTCCCACTCATCTTGGTAGAAAGACATATGTCTTTGTTTATTTTAAAATCGGTGGTAGTTCGGAAGAGGCCCGAGACCCACCCTTTATGCAATTTTTATTTGTTTGAAGTTTTTAAATTCCCTTGTGATGTTTGAAAAGGCAAAATGGCCCTCGGCCATGGCCAAAGTTCGTGCTTGTCTTTCAATTTAAATGAAAAGCCTCTTTTATCGAAATTTATTTGTTTACTTATCTATTTATATTTTACTTTCCTAACTTTGTTTGTTTATGATTTCAGTAATATTAATTTAAAACCTGCCAATGTCATGTCATGTCATGAACCGAGTGAACGAAATGAGGCAGGTGATGATGAGTGTGAGGAATATGAAGAAGAAAATGAGGTACCCGAACATGTTGCTGAGGAGTTTCGACAATTCGAGAATCAACACAATCCGAATTTGGAAGAAACTGAAACTGTGAATCTCAGAGATGAGGAATGTGTTAAAGAAGTCAGAATCAGTGTCCATCTGACCGAAGCTCAAATAAGAGATCTAGTTCGTTTGCTTAGGGAATACATTGGTGTATTTGTCTGGTCTTACATAGACATGCCAGGGCTGAGCACGAACATGGTGTCCCACAAGTTGCCGATCAATCCAAATTTCAGCCCAGTAAAATAAAAGACTCGGAAATTCAAGCCTGAGCTGAGTTTGAAGATCAAAGAGGAGATTACAAAACTGATCGAGTCTCAAGTAGTGGAAGTGACGCAATATCCGACTTGGTTAGCCAATGTTGTTCCGGTTGCCAAGAAAGATGGAAAAATCAGAATTTGTGTTGACTACAGAGATCTCAACAAAGCTAGCCCGTAAGATAATTTTCCATTGCCAAACATTCACATCCTCATTGATAACTGCGCTAAGCATGAGATGCAGTCATTTGTGGATTGTTATGCAGGTTACCACCAGATCCTGATGGACGAAGAAGATGCAGAAAAGACAGCTTTCATCACGCCTTGGGGTGTATATCATTATCGGGTGATGCCTTTTGGTCTCAAGAATGCCGGTGCCACTTACAT
>JAJOOH010003396.1:0-18813 GCA_029582605.1 Solanum gracilifrons | reverse complement strand
AAGAGGAAAATACATTTACATTATTATAATAACTAAATAAGATCTTATATTACTAAAAATATAGAGAATTTTCTTTATTTATCAAACATAACACAATTATTCAAAATATAGCATATTTGTATCTCCTCTATTCGAATCTAAAGAACTTTAAAAGGCCATATGTATGTGTGCATATATTGGTACTTAAATTACACATCTATATTAGGAGCAATATGGTGAGATAAAAAAAATTGAATTGGGACTCTTTTATCTCTATACTTAGGTGAGATAGGAAATGAATAAATAGGTCAAAAAGAGAATTTCATTTCCTAGTCATTTTGTACATATTTTTAGTCTTTGTTTTCTCACTATTTATACTCTTTTTCTGCATTAAAGATGAACAAAATAAAGTCCTAATATTGTTCTTATATATTTTATATGGTTCTGAGTTATCTAATGTTTAAATACAATAAAGATGAACTAAAATCAAGTCCTAAATATTGTCCTTATATATTTTAGGATAAAGGGTTAAATATGTCCCTAAACTATTCGAAAATGTCTAGATATACCATCCGTTTAAAGTTTGGCTCACTCATGCCCTCGCCGTCTAACTTTTCGTCTAAATATGCCCTTATGGGTGTTAGTTGGCATGCTGGATATGTCCAGCTCATTTTTCATTTCTTTAAATGCCGCATGGAATTGTCATGTCATTTTGACTTTACCATAGGGCATTTATATGAAAATGAAAAGGGGTCAATTATGTCCCTAAAAAATTCGAACCCATAAACACCTAATCCGACCCATAAATCAACACCCTTTTTAAATAAACTACCCGATCCATTTTCAACAATTTTGTTTAAATTTTTATTTTTTTTCAGTAAATCCCGAAAATGAGTAATTGATTAATAAAAAATAGGAAAATATAAAATTAATGCCAAAAATTCACAAATAAATATTGTAACCTTAAATTCAAAAATTTCAACAATTTTTTAAATTTTTTATTTTTTCGGTAAATCTCAAAAATGAGTAATTGATTAATAAAATATATGAAAAATATGAAAAAAATATAAAATTAACGCCAAAAAATCACAAATAAATATAGTAACCTTAAATTCAAAAATTTCAACAATTTTTTTTAATTTTTATTTTTTTTAATAAATTACTCATTTTTGGGATTTGCCGAAAAAAAAAATAAAAAAAAATGTTGAAATTTTTTAATTCAAGTTTACTATATTTATTTGTGATTTTTTCGCGTTAATTTTATATTTTTTTCATATTTTTTATTAATCAATTACTCATTTTCAGGATTTACCGAAAAAAATAAAAAAATTTAAAAATTGTTGAATTTAAGGTTACAATATTTATTTGTGATTTTTTGGCGTTAATTTTATATTTTTTTCATATTTTTTCTATTTTTTGTTAATCAATTACTAATTTTCGGGATTTACCGAAAAAAATAAAAATTTAAACAAAATTGTTGAAAACGTGTCTGGTAGTTTATTTAAAAGGGGGTTGATTTATGGGTTGGATTAGGTGTTTGTGGGTTCAAATTTTTTAGGGTCATAATTGATCCCTTTCCATTTTCATATAAATGTCATGCGGTAAAGTCAAAATGACATGACAATTCCATGTGGCATTTAAAGAAATGGAAAATGAGCTAGATATGTCCAGCAGGCCAACTAACGCCCATAAGGACATATTTAGACGAAAAGTTGGACGGCGAGGGCATGAGTGAGCCAAACTTTAAACGGAGGGCATATCTAGACCTTTTCGAATAGTTTAGGGGCATATTTGACCCTTTACCCTATATTTTATATTGTTTTTAGTTATCTAATGTTTAATAGCAGATTTGGATTCTAATCATACTTTAAGCCAAAAAATGTTAATTAACCTTATTTGTCATTTCATTTATTTATTTTACGAAAAATTACATGAATTTTATACAAATTTTATATATTTATATACATGTTTCATATCAATTTTATACAATTTTCATGCAAGAAAATTGTGAGCGAAATTTTGTATACGTTTTGAAAAAAAATATCATGTTATGTTTAGCAAGAAAATTCCCCTACATTTCATAAATATGAGTTTAATTTATATATAGGGTGGGTTTGAATCTTCCTTTGACAAATAGACATTGATTTTAGGTGAATTCCATTAGGAATCTTTTAATTAGATTGATTCAAAATAAATCAATGGAAAGTTAATGAATCGATTAATATCATTTTAATAGGGATACTGTTGATTCAAAAAAGTTGCCGTCAAACATTTTTAGCTCAATATGGATGGAGAATAATATTATACCAAATTTCATAGTTCAAGATCTATTTAAACTCTTTTTCAAATTCTAAATTAACTATGAAAACCTTTGTGTATTATGTAAGATTCAATGAGATTATTTCAAATTGTTCTAGGGTGTGTATTAGTCGGTTCGATTCGGTTTATCAATTTTTGGTTTTTAAATATGTTAAACCGATAATCAAACCAATAAGATATTTGTTATTGGTTTTCGATTTATCGGCTTTTGTTCTTTAACTGTTCGGTTTTAACCAATAAGAAAATGCTTTCAAATCAAATATATAACTTGTCCAACAATTTGGCGCGAAATAAAAAAGAGAGAAATCAAATTACTCGTTGAGTGCAAAAATTCTGCTTAGTGTAGTAAAAGTATAGCAAATACTCACAATTTACAACCCTAGTCGTTGTCTAACCCTTGCCGTCGTCGTTGCAAACCCTAGCC
Organism: Solanum gracilifrons; assembly: GCA_029582605.1. Taxonomy (NCBI): domain Eukaryota; kingdom Viridiplantae; phylum Streptophyta; class Magnoliopsida; order Solanales; family Solanaceae; genus Solanum; species Solanum gracilifrons. The sequence continues at coordinate 16,091 of JAJOOH010003396.1, read as the reverse complement.
ATCGTCGTTCTTAGTTCTTTAGGTTTTGACGTTGTGAACCTAAAAACTAAAGTAATACTAAAATCAAAAGGGTAAATGCAGATAGTAAAGTGTAGTTTTAATTGTGTAGGATCCTTATAGTTATAGTCTAATATAATGATTATATTAATATATTTTGTGTAATATTTATGTATGACTAAAAATTAAAATAATAAATTATTATATTCTTAATGGGTTATTGGTTAACCCAGTAACCCAATATTAAAAAAACCAATAACCCAATAATTTTTTTCATAAAACCATTAAATAACCAATAACCCAATAACAATAAATCAATAACACTTTTTTCGGTTCGATTTATCCATCGGTACAATTTTTGCACACCCCTAGTTCTAATGGGCTCGAGATAATTTACGCTAGATCCAATGTGAAATAAGTGAATTTATCCAGTTAAGATATTCTTCATTGATTGAATAAAACGATCTCCTCAGTCAACTTAACTCTGTCAAGTCTATACGAATAATGAAGAAGTACAAAACACTTTAGTTGATTCTGACCACGAAAAACATGAGAGAAAAAGGAGAAGAAGAATTTCGAATTTATTTTTTTATATATATTTTTTGTTTCCTTAACATCAAAGAATTTACGATAGGGCATTTTCATAATTTTTGTACTTAAATATAGTTTGTCATTTAAAAAAAAAAAAAAAGTACATCAAATTTAAGTTTTGGGTTATTTTTGCCATTTACCAATCCAAATGGTCAAAAAATGTCAATTTCTCAATTTAGAAACCAGGACTCTTCTCAGGCATATATAAGAGCTAGTAGTCTTTTTCTCGAGCTAAAATCAATTGAAACCATATGAGCACCCCATCCCCCTCTGCCCACCCCCAAAATTCCCCAAATTCCCTCCGATTGCTCCGTTTTTGAATCGCCGATCAAGCTCCGAACTCTCAAATTTTCGATTCAATGTTTGTTGTAATTCTGATATCATAGATGTTGAAAAGTAGTAGATGTTTGTTTAATTTCGGTTTTTTTGTTTGCCAAATTGTGATGTAATCGGTGTAAAATAGTTTACATTTTAGGGTTAGGGTTTGGGTTTGGTTTTTGTTCATAGAGATGAAGAGTTCTCGTAGATCATGTCTGGAATCAGGTACAAAAAAGCCCAGATTAAACGAAGATTCAATTGGAATCAATCGCATTTCAAATGAAGGGAGTTTTATCCCTCAACGGGCTGTGAATTCAGGCTCTGTTGCCCCGAGATTTAGGGCAATTGACAGTTGGGAAGATCCCGAGAACAGTGATTCACTCTGTGAACCTTACCAGCCGCAACAGCCGCAGCAACATCAGCAGCAACAACAGCTTATCAGCGAATATAAGAGAGCCTTAGCAGAGCTTACCATTAATTCCAAGCCGATAATCACGAATTTGACTATAATTGCTGGTGAAAATATGCGTGATGCGAAGGCCATTGCTGCTATTATCTGCGCGAACATTCTCGAGGTGATATTCCAGTCTAAGTGCTGTTCTTTATGTTAATTGACTTCAATTAGTTTTCAGTAGACGTTATGGTTCTAAATTATTTAGATTAGTGTAGCTGGCTCGTTGTAAATGTGAGTGCATAGTGAAAAGTAGAGTACACAATTTGTAACAAATGTGGATTTCAGTGAAAGAAATTTGGTTGTGGAAGCAATTCGGTCTTTTACTATAATATATGGTTGTTTCTGTATGGTGATTGTGATGGTATGCTTATGAGATCAGTAGTCAGTCACGATGATTTCTTTGCTGTGTTTACAAACGTTGAGTGATGAGCACAAACAAAATTTTAACTGTGGTTATTTTCAGTGATCAATTGGGTAAGCTCTTGTGGATCCAATTTAGAGTTGTTCGTCCAGATTTGCAAAAGCTATCTCATCTGCTGAATTTCAAGTACTATTTGTCACAGCTTGGTTTTAGACAACTCAAGGTCCCTTCAACTCTATTAATCTTGTTAGATATTGAAAGGATAGTTTCCAACAAGAAACACTAGGTGATTTCCTTTCATATGTCCAAGCACCTGGTACTTTGTGCTGGTGGGAGGTAGCAGGTACCCCGTGGAATTAGTTGGGGTATGGGCAAGCTGGCCCGGAGAACTACGGTTATCAAAAAGAAAAAAAACAGCTTCCAGTCTTGCTTTACTTCAAACAGTGAAAGGGATGCTCCAGTCGCATAATCGTGAAACAGTTCTTATTACTTGTTTAGTAATTGAACTTGTTGGAAGGGTGTCTATAAATAATTCATCTATGTAAAGCATCATTGGAGTCGGTTTTACACACTTAACCTGTATGAAGGATATGCAGGATTTAACCTGTATGAATGATGCATGCAGGATAAATTCCTTTTCTTTTATTATTTGTTCAAAAAAGTATTGAAGTGCTCTCCATGTTAAAGGGGCATATTGTCTCAAATAATTTTGCTTTTCTCAGCCCATTTTTTTTTTAAAGAAGTTGATATTTCTATGTTTATCTTGGTTCTTTGGGTTTTAAAGGGTAACTAGGGGATCTAATTTCAAGCTGTCTTATGGTACATGTTAGTAAATCTTTCTCATCAAATTGACTTATCTTGGAGTTGTACTACATAGACCCTATGATGCACCTTCAAGTAATTCTAGTGACACCTCTGATTCTGAGAAATTCTTGTGATACAGAGATGGAATCTTGTTGGGACAATAACATATGATAATTATAAGATCTTTCAAATCAGTGTCTCGCTGCAGAAAATCTTCTTTGTGTACATGTTTTATTGAGATCTCAGAGCCTTAGTTTCACTAGGAGCAATGGTTTGCCTTTTTTTCACCGAAGACAGAAAACTTCATAGTTGCTAAACATTTCGACAAAGAGGTCGTTCTTTCGTTACATTCTCGAATCATGCTATCTCACTTTTTTTTCTGATACGGCTCATGACCTACAAAAATACCTCCAACTCAATCACTGTTCAATGGTTGCTGGACTATTGCTAAGTTTTGGATCGATTAAACGCACACTCACCCTCTAGATTAGAAGAATAAGAATAAACGCACACTCAGCCCCTATCAACTCTGATACTGTTTTCCGCATAACCCTTTTAGCAAGAGCTGAAGTTGTCTTGAAGAATCTACTTCCAATCTCTGGATGGTGTCTCAAGTCCTCTAACTTAGCATAAAAGTAGGTGTCTCTTATCTTTTATTCCATTTTCCTATTTATGGTCGAAGGTATATCTGAAAGAAGTTACAGCTGCTTCATGACAAGTTTCAATAGGCAGGTTTCTCACTCTACCGCTCATCAAAACTCTTGGATTCTTTGAATGGTTGTTCTCCTTGCGACATTAAATTGCATTGGTAAAATAAAGACTATGCAGGTAAAACTAGTTTACGATGCAGTTTTAGTTAGTTCGGGATTGAGGTGTAGTTGTTCTTCTGGTTGTAGGTAGTGGATTCAGTTGTTTCCTATGTTAACATGAGTAAGTCTCCGTTCATATAGGGTCCATCTTTCTGAATATTAGATGGTTGTATATGGTGATTCTTCAGCCATGTTACTGCTCAGTTTCCGTACGCTGATTATATAGACATGTATGAGTGTCCAGTAACTCCTTCCTTCATTTTAGACTGTCCTGTGGGACTTCACATTTGAAAGGGCATAACAGTTTTCTCTGTACTTCTTTGACTGATTATGCTGTCTTTCTTGCTGTTTGCCTTTTGTCATCATTTTGAGAATTTGCTTTCATGCTCTTTCTTTGCTTTTACTCTGTATCACCTGACTGTTGATGACTATGGCAAGCTCATGTTAATCTACCTTTGAACATCATTTACAGATTCCTAGTGAGCAAAAGCTTCCATCTCTCTATCTTTTGGACAGTATTGTGAAGAATATCGGGAGGGATTATATCAAGTATTTTGCTGCCAGGCTGCCTGAGGTCAGAATTTGATCTATATGCACTTCATTGAGATTCTGTTTTTTCTCTCTAAATTTTGTAGTTTCTTATGTCTTGCCTCTTTTCCTGAGAAAGACTTTGTTGCATATTCTTATCCGCTTTCTATTTTTTCAAATTCCCCCCTATGATGTAACACACATCTGAATGGATGAAGATGTAGAAATGAAACCCATTCTGTCATCTACTCATCTCTTATATAAGTAAATACCTGTAGTTTGGTAAGTGTGCTAATTGGTGCATAATAGCCTGTTAAGTTTTTTCGTCATTATTGGTTTTCCTTTTTATGTTTTTAGGTTTTCTGCAAGGCTTATAGACAGGTAGAACCTTCGGTACACTCTGGGATGCAGCGTCTTTTTGTAACCTGGAGAAAAGTATTCCCTCCTCAGCAACTTCAACTTATTGAGAAGGAGCTTGGATTTACAACTGGTGTCAATGGCTCTTCATCAGGAGCACGTAGAGATGATTCGAAGGCTCAACAGACTGCACATAGCATTCATGTAAATCCCAAGTATTTAGAGGCAAGGCAGTGCCTACAGCAACCAACCAGAGTTAGTATTTTCTATGCTTGGTTTGAAAAAGTTAGCAAATTCTGTTTGTTTTAACGATCAGATTTTGTTTTTGAAACATTTATCCGGAGAAAAAGATTTTCTTTCCTTTGTGTTTATGTTTGCGGAGCACATATGATAGTGCCTGTAGTTCTAATTTTGTTTTGGAGTTGAGATGAATTGTTAGGTAAGTGAACTATAGACCACTTATGTAGTGGAGTCTAAATGGTAAAATATTAGTGGTCTTGCCGAGTGCAAAACCGGTGTTTAAATGGAGGTCGTGCTTGTCAAAGATAGTATAGATAATGTTGATCCCACGAGGATTGAGTTTCTAATATGCTAATTAGTATTGCTTGAATACTATTTGGGAAATCTAATAATTTTAGAAATATAATTCAAAACTTGATAATGATTGGAAAAAGAAATAACCAACCCAATTAGAACAAGCCCTTCACATATGGAATAACTGACGATTTTCACTTCCTTTCATCAAACCTGGTTAAAATATGAATGTTTCTCACGAATACATTCATTCCCTCTAATCCTTTATAATTATTGTACTCCTTCGGTTATACAATTAATAGAAAGAAAAAGATGTATAAAGATGTGAAATTAGTGTTGAATGATTCTCTAAAGATAGAAACGTATAGATTTCTCTCGAATATCTATCATTGTTATCGAAGGCGAAAAGCACAAAAAAACTCTAAGGTCCGTTGGGATTTTAGCACAAATAAAGCGTGGGCTTAATGAAAAAAGGCTCAATGTGAGAAGATATATATGTTTAGTCTAAGACTAATAATTATAAACATGAATGACAAATATATGACCAAAGAAATTGAAAATAATTTTTTTTTAAGAATTAAAAGATTACAAATTGACTAAGTTTGCTCTCGTTGAGAGTCGAACTCAAGACCTCCCGCTTACTAAATGGGTGCTCTAACCAACTGAGCTACGGAGAGCTTGAAAATAAAATTATGATAAAGTGAAGTATCAATTGTTTAGTGTCGCCTTTTCAAAACAGGCTCATTGGCAAGGAAAAACACGCCTTAGAACCTAGATAATGACACTGAAGTGCGCATAAAGTAAGGCGAAGCGCTCAACACATTTTGAACCTCGCTTCAGGGTTTAAGCGCGCCTTTGACAACACTGATATCTATGTGACACAACTAAGTTAAAATACTAATCCCTTCTCGCGAATAGAATCAATTAATATTCAACAAAAGAATATCATACACCCAATCAAATCAATGGGGAAATTGATATCTTGCGAGTAATAAATCAATGAACTCCTCAAGAAGTCAATAAGCACATGCAATGAAAGGTAAAATCAAACACTAATCAAACCATAGGTTTTAACAAACCTCAACTACGAGAAAGCCATTCCATAAATGGAGTAAAAACAACCACAGAAAAGTTAAGATTCATCGGGTTCATAACAAAAAATTAAGAGATGAAGGTTTAGAAGAAACTCTAAAGTCTAAATCTCTTGAATACTCCTTAAAAATCTTGAGTTTTCTCTTCTTTTCTCTCCTCTTTCTCCTAGAAGTTCCGTTGTCTAAAGTGTGCGGGCTCCTCCCCATTTTGTACTCAAGTCACAGCAACAGAAACTTTGACTGCTGTGACGGTCAGGGCTGCCTAACAAATTCTGAAGGAGCATCACAGTGATCAAAACTTTGACTGCGATGGTTGGGGCTGTTTTGTGCCCAATTATTCTTCACCTGTTTTTTTTCCATTTCTTGCATCTCTTTCGCTTGAATCTTGTGTATTTCCTCCTCATCTCCTTCATTGCATATCTATCATCAAAACTATACAAATATGTGAGGAATTACATCATGTAATACTTAAATTCACTAATTCAAACACGAGAAAAGGCATAAATACACATATAAATGCACCTCATCAGGTCTCAATACTCATATCCTCATTGATGGGTGTACTCATTGTAATTGTTGAAGAATGACAAAAGTCCCACATTAGTGGTTAATGAGGTGGGTGGACTTAACGCTTGAGCAATCCTCCTCCTTTTGAGCTAGCTTTTGGGGTTGAGTTAGGCCCAAGATCCATCTTTACATGATGTTTTGCCAACTTGTAATGTAAACTGGTTCAAGCAAGTAGTATCAATGCTTTGGTTATAAATGATGCTCTGAGGATTTTCCTTACGCATATCTCTCCTGGTCAATTATCCTTATTATTGTGGTTTATTATGATTTAAGGTAAAAGGATCAGCTGATGACATCACTCCAGGGGACATACAGAAACCAGAGAGAGCAACCAGTGTAGGTTCTGAAAGATCTTGGTTCGATATATCTGCTAAGGTGTGTGGTATATATGTGTTTCTAACATATACATGCATGATTCTTCTATGAGTCTAAGCCAGTTGATATTGCAATATATGTAGTGTGTTCAGAAAGAGCAGTTGAATGAGCGAATCCGAGAGAAAACTACAAGTGCAGCATATGGAGATCCTGAATATGTTTCTGATTTGTCAAGGGGTTCTGGCTTTGGATTAAGAATAACAGGTGAAAAGCTAAAGGAAGAGGGACGTGATAAAACTTGGTACAATCCTGCAAATGGTAAGATATTAAGTCAAAGAAATGGCTTGGACCTTAAGCATGGAGTCCAAAGTCTATCCCAGAATATGGCAAATTCTGATGCATATCCACAACCGACACACTCCTTCGCCAATCAAAGTGGTACTTTGATGGATCGGAGTTGGCAGAGTTCTGATGAAGAGGAGTATATGTGGGATGATGTCAATTGTGCTGATAAAGATCAACGGGCATCCGAAGATCCATATAAAACTGTAAGTGTAAATGTTTACCTGATTCTGCCCCTCACCCTCCTTCCCAAAAGAAAAAGTAAGCAACCTGTTTGTACATCATGTGCAGTGCATCTCCCTTATAGATTATGTTCTGGGTAGAGTATCCCTTCTAAATTGAAAATATTGCTGATTATATCTATAAATATTTTCAGCAATATCTAACCTGCTAGTGTGGTTTATACGTCCAATCCAAAATGTTCACTTATATAATTTTCACATTATACCAGCCAACTACTTCTCATTCTCAAAAAACTAACTTCAGTTTTGAGTAAGACTACTAGTTGTCAAACATGAAAAGGAACTTCCATCCCCATCTTTCTGATCCTTGTTGGCCTCTCTCTCTCTCACTCCCTCCATCCCTCTCTCTCTCTAATGAGATCTCAAAGCACCTATTGTATACCTCTCTACCCTACCAATCTTCTTATTATATGATATATATCAGCTTTCTTCTCACCTAGGGTGAACTGAGGATGGATACTTAAGTAGTTCCCCATAATAAAAATTAGCTACCTTTGTTATAATGATATAATCATGCTTTAATTTGATTGTGGAGAGGTTTTAATTCATTTGCAATTGGATGTTTTGTCTGACTTTTTATATGAACCTCCTCCATGGTTTCTTGTCTTGTTCTTTGTTTGTTTAGTCTGGTGTTTCTGCAATATGAATAGAGAACCTCATGCTTCATCTTGTTATTTGCATGAATGTGCAGGGCTTAGATAATCAACATCCGAGACCCCAAAACATATTTGGGTTAAAGGCTGAAAGTGAAGCCTCGGCTGACTCTCTTTCCAGAGAAGACAATGGCCAAGCATCTTCCGAGAATCAAATATCATCGATGTGGTCAGATGAAGCTAGGCATTTGGCTTCTGTTCAAAGTACTCCAGATCATCCAAGAGGTCATCTAACCTCTTTCAGTGGGTTGCCAACAGCTACAAACTCCATAGTTGGGAAATCTTTCCAGTCACAGAAAGATTCAAGTCATGTGGGGACACCAAGTTATGGAATAGCAAAGACTGCAAATGGATCCAGGGGAACCATAATGCAACCACGAGAAACTCAAGGAGCTGCCCCTCCATCTTTAGAGTCAGCGATGCGTCAGCTTCCTCCGTCTCCATCAATCTCGACTGGCAATTTTAGTCAAGTAGTAAACAGTCTCACTAGAGATTATCATACACAGACTGAATCTCATGCAGACCCAAAAATGTCTCAATTTTCAAGGAGGTCAAATTTAGATCCCCGTAAGCAAGTCCCCCAGGACTCTCTGCCAATGACATCTCAGAGTGCTCATTTGGTTAGTTCACAGATATCACAGACTCCAAAATATAATCCATCTTCCATGATGTCATCTTTTCAAGAAGAACATCACGTCTCTTTTCCTGAAAAAGTCCAACAAAAAAGTCCTGAATCTGAATTTTCCATCCCCAGCCAAAAGTCAATAGTCACTCAGCTTTCTGGTTTTGCTGATCATTCTGGCACTGTGCCTTCCATTCTTCAAGGCTCTGAATCCTCAGGTCAAACGAGTATGAGTAGTCTGTTGGCTGCTGTTATGAAGAGTGGAGTACTTAATAGTAGCTCTAGTGTCGGCACACCACTGAATTCTCGTGATAAGGGGCCTCTGTCATCCCAAGCCAGTGCACAGCCTCCTATACCAAGTGGTCCTCCTATCCAACTTTTGTCATCTGGACCAAAGGCTCCACATTCTGTTGTGAGCGTACAATCGGACAGAAATGTTTCAAATCCCCCAAGTTATTCCCAGAGAAATGGAGAACGACCACGACTGCCACCTGACCCTGCTCCAACTCCGGTAGGTAGTGAATCATTGCAGGCTCCAAATGTGGTAAATGCTGCTTCTAATCCTGTTGCAAAACTTTTGAATTCATTGATGGCAAAGGGATTGATATCTGCGTCAAAGGAGGAGTCTCCAACTTCAACTCCTCCACCGACACCTCCACAAACTCGGTTCCAGTGTCCTCCTGCAAGCATCAGTTCAACTCCTGGTGTATCTGCTCCAATTTCCTCATCCACTTGCTCGTCTCAAAAGGATGAGCTGTCTCTCTCTAAACCTGCTGCTAAAATCCCTGATGCATTACCTCAGTCCAACAAAGAAGAGAGAGAAGATGCATTTAAACCAGGTGTAATTCGGGAGTCCAATCCTGGTGTCATCAGTGAACTTCTTGATGACGTTCCACATCAATGTGGCATATGTGGTCTTCGCCTTAAGCTCCGAGTGCAACTTGATAGACACTTGGAATGGCACGCATTAAGGAATCCAGATGGGAAACTGTTGCATAGTGAAAGGAGGTGGTATTTAAATTCTGGGGAATGGTTTGCTGGAACCGGTAGCGTCCCACACTGTGGTATATTGGCAGTACCAACTGGAGGTTCTAGCAAACTATCAGAATGGACTGAGGTTATGGTTCCTGCTGATGAAAGTCAGTGTGTATGTGTCTTGTGTGGTCAGGTTTTTGAAGATTTTTATGACGAAAAGAGTGACAAGTGGATGTTCAAAGGAGCTGTTTACATGGATGATTCATTGAACGAAAGCGGTATTCAGAATCCTATAGTCCACAAGAACTGTACATCAGAAGATTCTCAAAATTGGATGCTTAAGGATGATATAAAACAGGTACGTCAACTGTATCCATAAGTTTTTCCTTTGACATGTCTGATCTATAAAATACATGAGAATGGTTATGTAGATTCAATTCCAAGTTACCGGTTTGATTTAGTTTGTGTTGTATTAACTATATTAAGTTTAACATTTTTGTGCTTGATTGAACTGTGTATAAACAAAATGGGGATAATTGTTGTGTTGAATCAACTCGGTGAAAGGGTGTCATATAGTTTATGTTGGAGTTTTTGTGACTTTTTGGTGTTTGATGTACTTTGTATTTGTCATAAATAAGCTTGTTGAGTTATTTCACTATATGCTACTGAATAAAGACAGATTTGTCATGTCAGCATGCATCAGGTACAGTTAAATGTACGTAATATCTATTTCTATGAAGATATATGTGGGTATTGATGGATGATGTTGATATTCTGGTTTTAACTCTGCTTATAGTTGAATATGATTCTCTAAGTGTTTGAATTGAGGTTTAAATGGTTAGCTCCCTTTTTAAGTCTTTGTTTTTATCTTTTCATTCAGTTCTCGGTGCTTATTGGTTAAGATATCGATTGAGTTCTCCTAAATAGATGACTTCTGTGGCCTAAGTTGAAAACTGAAACTCAGTGGACTGACATAAAGAAGAGGAATCTTAATGCAGAGAATTTCTGGGGATCGATCATTCCTTTAATTATGCATAGGAATTGCCAACTTGCTTTATTATGCTTATTATAGTTGATATATTGTTCTTTAGTATTTTTTTTCTCTTTGCACAAGTTACTGCGAGCTGTGATTACTTCCGTGCTTGATTCGATTAGTTGTCATTACTTGACTTATATTTGATACCACTGTTTCAATTTCGCAGGAGTCGGAAGACTGGTTTTCTGATTTCATGGATTAAAAGGAATTGCACATGGGTATGTTAATTCAAGGTGGATAGGTTCAGTACAATTTACTTGTACTGCTTGTGCATCTTCCTTGTTAAGCCTCTTCTAGGCTTTGCTTTTAAGTTATCATGTGATGACAATCTTACATTTTTGGCATCATGTTATCCAATTTCGGTTGAATCCTTTGTATCTTACATTGTCCTGAGCAACATGGCGGCGGTAGAAGCTCATATGTGGTTCGGCTGAACCCATTAGCCTTTGCTGAAACAATGTTTGTTTCAGAAAATTCATAAAATATGTACAACATTAAATGTAGAAACCAAGTGCTAGTTATTAGCACTTGAAGTTGTCGTTCTAAACTCAAAACCTATAAAGCTGAAATCACAGCTTCGCCTCTGCTGAGCAACTGTTGCCCCTGAACCAAAATCATCGAGCTGCATTTCCATTCGAACTTCAACATCAGAGTTATGCCCTAAGCAAGCTACTGTATCACCTTCTGTATGAGCTATGGATTTAAGTTTTAGTAAAGCATTACATCTTGCTACTGATTTGAGGCTGGAAAATAGTTGGAATTCCTTTCTTTATTTCGGTGTTCGTGCTATTATCCCTTTTTATAGATGGTGTATTATGTGTATTTTGGATGTGAGATGAAAACATAGTTAAACTTGCGATGCATTCTCCTTGTAAGTTCTTGCTTGATGCTGTTTCAAGCTGTTGGTTCTATAACTATGGACCCGAATAGAGCAAAATCAAAACAGATGATTATTCATGTAGCCGACTCCAATTAATTGCAACTCAGTTGTAGTTGATTGATTATTGATATTATCTGTTGTTTGTTATGACATAAATGAAAAACCTAGGTGGGATTTTCCAGTGCGAATCTGGATTTAGTCGGGCTGAAATGTGGGTACCGAATACCAGCTGCTGGGAAACCAAAAAAAAGGGGACAAAAGTGCAAATGACCCTTAAGAAGTCCTCTTGTCTTAACATCTGATACTCGTGCTTCCAACTTTAATATCCAATTATTGTCCATAAAAAGCTGTATATTGCAATTCGTAACTAATTGGTTAAAGTTGGAAACACGAGTATTAGATGCTAAGAGGTTTAGAAAAGGGGACTTCTTAACGGTCATTTGCACATTTGTCCCTATTTTGTGCTGGTCTTAATTTATGTCAAAACAAACAACCTTTTCTTGCGGGAAGTAAGTTTATATATTCGTATTATGATATTTCTCAAGTTATGTTCGGGCATGACTTTAGTTCCTAGAGAATTTATGTCTCACTAGCCATAGTACAATTTTATGACTTCTTAAAGGTTTAAGTGGCGAGACTGAAATGATTTGGACATGTGAAGAGGAGGTGTGAGAGGTTGATTGTAAGGGATAGACAGAGGGGTAGAGGTAGGCCGAAAATGTATTGAGAGAGGTGATTAGACAACATATTGCACAATTTCATATTATTGAGGACATGACTCTAGATAAAAAAGAGTGGAGGTCGCTTATTAATAAGATTGATGTTCAAACATAAAAAAATATGCCTCTAAGTGAAACATCTCAAATCACCATATACTTGTGAAGACGCATAAAAGAGTAATTAAAAGTTTCCACTACTCATTAATAGCTCATAAAACATATACTCCATTATTAATAGACTAATGCCACATCTTATGATAAATTAATTAAAAATACTTTTGTTGGTATAAAACATCATATCTAAACTTCTTCTACATGTAGATAAGCTTTGTAGTTTAATGTAGAGATAATTAATCCCTCTTTTGCCTTTAGGGCTTAGGCTTGTTTTGAGTATATATGTAATCCAAGTGAACCTCAGCTGCCATCCTTCTATTTAAACAAACTTCATCTCTGTCTTCACATTCCTCCATCCCCATGAGCTGTTCAAGAACCATAAAAGACAATATATTTAAAAAAAAAAAAAAGGAAGAAGTTTCATTAAAGTTAAAATCTTTTGAACTGCGTGATTATCTCATCTCATACATCCCCTCAGATTCAAAATAAGTCTTCGTTTTAGCTTTTTTCATGTTCATGTAGAAAAATAATAAATACAAGGTAATCATTTACTATAATCTGGCCCTATTTATTGGATCTTTTTTAGAATTGAACATAAGAGGAAGTAATTTATTAATATGAGGATATAGTTGGAAATAATTACTAATTATTGTCTTGAATTTTTTAAGCGGCAATTATTTTAGGAGGAGGGTGTAAAAGTTACTTTCTATTTATTAATTATGTCTTTTTAACATGCCTTTCGTGTTAACCTGATTTTTGACAATGAACTCAAATTTAGAATATATATTTGTTCTGATATCATGTTATGTTGCGTTGCTGCAGTGTCAAACAAAAGGCTTAAGCTTTAGAAATGACATATTTTTATGTAATTAATTATGTCTTTCAACAATTAATGGGAATTGAATCTTCTAATTCACACACACATCGAAATCATTTAAAGCAAAATCAAAATTGAAAAAAGAACTTACATTGGTGAAGTCTTCTTCTTGTGTGGGAATTGAATGAATAATCCCATTAGCTTCAATCTTGTTGTTATCTATATGAAAAGCATATTAATCATTAATGATAATTTATCTCTAGACGATCCATAATTGGACCTTAATTATAAGCGTTACAAAGTAAATAAAGCGACTATACACGAACAAAACAAAAAGATAGAGAGAAAAGGAATTAGCAACGAAATTTATTGTTAATCTATCACTCAAAAACATGTAATTAACAATTTTTAGTAATTCATCGCTAAATAGAATTAGTGAGAAATGGACTACACAAACAAAACAAAAGATAGAAAGAAAATGAATTAGCAACGAAATTCATTGTTAATCTATCGCTCAAAAACATGTAATTAACATTTTTTTAGTAATTTATCGCTAAATAAAATTAACAAAATTTTTTTACTGTTTAGCGATAGAATTAAATTGTCCATACCTCGATTATTTGTAGGAGGAAGACGAGCCGACATTGTTTGGGAAATGAGTAGTAGTATAATGAAAGATGAAATAAGAGATAAATTAATCATAGGCTTCATAGAGATTGATCTTCTTCTTTAAATTTCTTGTGTGAGAAAGAAATGAGTGAATATTTGAAGAGAAAAATTATAATATATAGTATTAATGGTGAAGGGAGTATGTATAAATAGCAAACAATAATTTAGAGAGAATGTCATTAAAGAGTTTGGCAAAAGTCACATGAACGAAAATAAGTATTTTGCTTTCTTTTCCATTTTAAAAAAAATAAGTACACAATGGTTTCACTTTTTAGATAAAAGAAAATGCATTTCTGCAAGAAAAGTAAAAAAGGTTACGTTTTTGCTAATTCTAGAAAGGGAGTCAACCAGTCATAAATGAAGTCTGCCAAATGGTTGAAAATTCTATATTATTACTTGCTTCGTTTTAATTTATATAATATTGTCTAACTTAAAACATAATTTAAGAAAAAAAAATTAAAAATTTGTATAACTATAAATATTTTATTAAGAATAAAATGAAAATTTTAAAATTAAATAATTCCGATTATGAAAATGTTACATTCTCTTTTATACAAACTAAAAAAAAATGTGTCACAAAATGTAAGAAAAATAAATAATTTTAGAAATTTGTATGACTATAAACATTTTATTAGGAATAAAAGGAAAATATTAAAATTAAATATTTCTAATTATGAAAAGGTTACATTCTTTTTTATACGAACTAAAAAACGTGTCACAATTTATTTATTTTTAAAAAGAATTTTAAAAAATTTAGATGACTATAAACATTTTATGAAGAATAAAAGGAAAAAATTAAAATTAAATATTTCAATTATGAAAAAGTTACATTCTTTTTTATACGAACTAAAAAAAATGTGTCACATTGAGACAGAATGAAGATTACTTTTACTTTTTTGTTTTGTTTTGTTTGGTGAATCGAGATAATTAGATTTGTTCGTTGAATAAAATATTTTTCTAAGATACCTTAATTAGTTTGGTAAATTCCATTTTAACGTTGAATAATCCATGACGTTTGGAATTTATTGAGAATATCCACTTTCAAATAAATTAATACTTGTTAAAAGTCAAAACTGAAACAGGACCAAGAACAATTTATAAAAACCGTATTGTCAAGTGTTAATCATGAAGTTTGAATTGTAGTTATTTATATTGTATTGACACGATTCAAGATCATGATACGTATTGTCTACTTTGAGCCTCTAAATCCACATCGAATTGTCTTTTGGTTTATGTCAGTCACATCAACTTCTGATTAAAAGTGTGTGTATCATGTGAACTTAAGTTATGTCTTATAAAACTCTTCACTTTTTTTATACCAATATTTCAATGTGAGATTCGTCTAAAATATCTTGTAAACCTCATTTTCAGAAGTTTATCAATCCTATTTGATTCGTCCTCATCATCCTGCCCTCCATAAGGAACGTCACATGTATGTGTTGTGGAGATATGAATTATGAAAGAATTTTCCTACTTATAAGAAATAGCTTGGAAATTAAAGAGATTAAATGTACCATATCAATTTTCTTTTCTTGATACATACATTGCATATTTGATTTTTCATAATTAGATTTTAGAATATTACTCCTATAAAAGACAAAAAGTAGTAGTCCTAATACATGACAGGTGAATGAATTAAAACTGCTAATTAATACATGATCGTTAAATGAAGCTAATTAATCTATAGTCTTTTTTTTTTTTTTTAATAACTAATGGTAATGTAATTAATTAGTAGTCACTCCAAGCTTCTTTCTAATCTTAGGATGATCAGGTCGGTAACATATGGATGGAGGACTTCTACAGGATCTTCTCCGCTTGACTAGAAAGGTGATTTTGTAGGCGAAGGAAATACGTTTTTGTAGGCGAGCGGAGTGAGGCAACGAAATTGTTTAGGCGAAAGAAAGGTTGAGCGAAAAGATTTCGTTGTATCGGATCTCGAGACATTAATAACCGATGAAGGGGACGGGATACGCACAAGCCGTATGCAACAGGTCTCATGCTTGTTCTCCCTAAGGAGCCTGCCAAGTACAATAGGGTGAAAACCTATTTCAGCGATGACTACATATAACAATAAAATGCTTTGATGATAGAAGTAGTAAGATGATGGACGACTTTCTGTCCAGAATTGAGCATAAATTTAAGGGGTTTAGAAGATTTTTTTGGGTCTAAATTCATCAAAGGAGAAGTGCATGAGATACAAACTTCTTTCAAAAGCTGAAATTATTTTTTAGTGTATAATTTAATTTTTCGCTTATTAAGGTCTTTCTAAAGTAACCTTTTTATCTTCACAAGATAG
>JAJOOH010003393.1:0-21990 GCA_029582605.1 Solanum gracilifrons | reverse complement strand
TTGGGCTGGGGGGGGGGGGCTTAACCCGCAAAATTTTTAATCCACCCTGCATCCAACTCCTTTCATTTTGAACCCGCCCCGCCCAACACAACCTTAAACCCGCCCCTCATCCAACTAGCCCCACACAACCTTAAACCCGCCCCGCCCAGCCCCACATAGCCTTAAGCCCACCCCACCCAGCCCAATTGCCATCCATCCCTACAGTAACCGTCTAACCTCCTCTGCTTGTAGTCATTGGGTATGAAAAGAAACATATGTTTGAAAATTTTGCCAAGCCAAAAGATTACAAATAAAAATAACTATATTGTGCACTTTGGTTGGTAACTTGAGAAAAAGAGAACATTCTTTAATCTTGGTGAATATGAGAATTCACGCCCCACTCATTTATTTGTCAATGCAGGTGAAAGAATCATTTCTACCTGTAATACTATTTCGGCCAGCCAACATTAAATAAAAATTATGATGGCGATAAACATCGTCCATCTTCTCATTGCAGAAGAAAAGTAATGTTATAATCAAGAGCACATACAAATGGTATGGCACAAGGAAAATTTTGAAGTAATGCAAGGTCGTTATGACAAGAAGTTCCATCTTATATGAACAGAACAAAAGGGCTTTCTAGACCAGAACATCACAGTAGAATACAGTCACGGGAAAACTAATATCTGCTGCAAAAGGTTGACTGCATCCCCAAACTTAAAAAGGCATATTAAAGAAATATAATTTATACTGATCTACTACATCCACAAAAAGAAATGTTAGCAGTATATTCCTGTACAGCAGCAAAAGAAACCCCACTCTTACAAAATACGACATACTTTTGGTTAGTTAAGTTTTGTGTATGTGTAGATGTCTATGAACACTCCTGTCGATTTCTTCGTTTTGGTAGTTTCTTGGAAAAATATTCACTAAATGGCTTCTCGGGGACAGGTATCAACTTGCCAACAACAGCAAGGGGCCAGCTGTTGAGCAAAAACTAACTTCACTTAGTACCGGAAAAGATTAAAGATCAATTATAATGCAGTGCATAAAACCAGACTGACCTTATCACTCCAATCACGATTGAAACTAGCCATAATTGCCAACTCAGTCTCACAGTTGAAGTGAATTTTCCAAGGAAGAATATTATGATAACCTAAGCAATAAAAAGATATTGTTACTATAAAAAGGTCCATGTTCAGTGCCAAAGAGAAGGATAGGGATGATGTATATACCTGAAGCACCACTGTGAGGCCGACAATTGAAACAAATAGACGGTTTTTGAGGACTCCTTTGAACACATTCATCTCATCTGGCTTCCGAGCATTGAATTCATTGAAAACCTGTGGTTTTAAGTCATTAGCAGGGATTAAATCTCAATAGGAAGGCAAATATCTGAATTTATGTTTGCTCACTTGTTAAGAGCAATATGAAGAATTCAGTTTCAGACTTATCACATACGCCCATACCCCCAAACAAACTAGCTTCAGACTTTTTACCTCATACACCGACCTCCCAAACAAACTAAAAGAAGAGGAAAAAGGAGGACTGCAGGAGAAATTGAAGGAAGCTCAAGAAGATTGTTATATCTCATAATTAATTTTCCAGTCATCTCAGGAAACACAACCAACATCCTAAAAAGGGAAGAGATCAAATACTCCGTCCGTCCAAATTTGGTTACCCACTTTTGATTCAATAAGGGAAGAGTCAAAAAATATGAATTTTTCAAAATCTGTCGAGTAAACAGATGGAACATGTTTTGATGTTTTTATTGGTGAATTAAGGGGAAAATTATAACAAGGTGGAGAAGTGGAGAGGCTAAAGTTTTAGTGGTATTTCAAACATATTAGAATTAAGAAAGTGGACAACCACAATCCAAAAGCATAAGTAGGACAAATATCCTGGGACAGCTGACATGCTTGAGTTTTTGCACCAAGTACCCACAATAGATAATAATTCTCAAGGAAGGAAAAATACAATATGGAGAGTGCAAAAGCCAATCATAGGATAGTTTTTATCAGTTATATTCCTACCTGGCAGAAGACAAAAGCGTTGAAAATCAAGGTGTTCTTCACTTCAATAGCCCGCGCACTCGTCTCATGCTCCAAATGCAGAATTTGTTTACCTCGGAAATTGAGGACCAGGAGAACTGAAACTTGATACAGAGCCTGCAGATGTTCAACCAGGAGTATTAACCTCAAAACTAATATAGAACGAATGTTTCTCATCTTGGAACATCGCTGTTAAATTTATTTTACCTGTATTAATAGGTTTCTCCACATGATATTGGTGACTAGAGGTTCCCTGAGATAGAATTAAACAAACAATCAATTGATGATGCGCCTGAGAAACATTATAACAATAGGAACATCAGCTAGCAATACAGAAAAAAGCTGAAAATGAGTTGATCCAATTGGAAAATCATTGCCTGGAGTTGCAAAATAGTTTCACCACTAGATGTGTTTAATACAAGATGGATGTACAAAAGTACCAAAGCATCAAGTGTCCTAATGGTCAAAATTAAAGTAGGGGGAGAATCATGAAGTCTCAAGTTAAAATCCAGCGGAGACAAAAGCACTAGGTGATTTCTTCCCTTCTGCCCTCCTAGCCTTAGTGGACAAAGTAATTGTTGCTGGTGGGAGGTAGCATGTATCCCGTGGAACTAGTCGAGGTGTGCGCAAGCTTGCCAGACCACCACACAGTTATCCAAAAAAAGTACCAAAGCATTAAAATGAATGGCTGAAGGTATTTGAGAATTATAGAAGTCCCTACAATTCAGTAACACAAGTGGAAAGAGTCGGAAATGTATAGAATCCAGCTTACACTATAATCACATGAATGTTAAGAATGTAGTGAGATTGTTTAAACCCACTGTAACAAGAATGCACAGAAGAATGGTTTTCCTTTTCTTTTTTTTTTTTGAGCAAGGAAGAATGGTTTTCCTTTAGGGAGGTTTTCACTCATTTCAGCACATCATAGGGCCAGATGTTTAATAGGTCATGCTATTTAATATATGGGCAGCATCTAAAATCTAAATAGGCATGGTGCGAAAACAAAATATGGAGAAGAGTAGAACGACTATATTATAACATTGATGGGCAGGCCGGATTGTGCGCACCCCAACTATTCCACCGGATAACTGCTATCTCTTACCTCCCACCAGCAGAGGTACCAGGTAACACTGCAACCACCTAGCTTTTTTGTCTTTGTTCGGTTTGAACCCTAGTCTCCAAGGCTTGAGTCCACTTCATTTTTTAATGAAGTAACCTGGTAGGCCACTAGGTCACATCACTCGCACGTCATTGGGTACTTGAAGCTCTAAATATCTCACAGCTTCAATACAAATCTACTTCCAACACTTTATGCAAAAGAAGATATTCCAACAAACCATCGTGCATAAAGGCCTCCTAATAGGAAACCAAGTGCAGAGCCCCATGACGGATTAGTTATCTTAGTCTCCAAGGCTTGAGTCCACTTCATTTTTTAATGAAGTAACCTGGTAGGCCACTAGGTCACATCACTCACACGTCATTGGGTACTTGAAGCTCTAGATATCTCACAGCTTCAATACAAATCTACTTCCAACACTTTATGCAAAAGAAGAAATTCTAACAAACCATCGTGCATAAAGGCCTCCTAATAGGAAACCAAGTGCAGAGCCCCGTGACAGATTAGTTATCTTTAAAAACCTAGCCCATCTGTAATACTACAAATAGGCAGATAAAGTAATAGAGTCAAGCTGAAGTAACTTGACATCACAAACCCAATATCCTTGCAATTAAAATGTTGAAGCAAGCTACGTTTTTCAGAAGATTAATCTACAAACTAACCTTCGACCAACAGGATTTCGGCGCATAAGGTGATCAGTTGGTGGTTCTGTGGCCAGTGCAAGCGCCCCCAAGGTGTCCATAATAAGATTTACCCAAAGTAGCTGCACATGGGAAAACGTCAATGATCAACATCAGAATGTAATGTAGAACACTAGGAGTGCATTTGCTAATCACACTGATCGATGATATAAGGGCAGAGAAACAAAACCTGAACAGCATTCAATGGGACATCACCAGCAGTAACTGCAGCAACAACATTAATTATAAGAGCAGCAACGTTAACAGTGAGCTGAAACTGGATGAATTTCTGGATGTTAGCATACACAGATCTGCCCCATCGGACAACCTGCATTTGGCGAGGAAAGAACAATAGAAATAATTATACCGTGAACTGGTTTGAAAATCTTAGAACTTCAATCAAAGCAACTAGAAAAGATACAAATGGGTTTGCAGAATATATCGGCTAAAATAGATTGACTTCAGAACTGTTGAAGGCAATTTAAATTTTCATAGAGAAAACAGGCATTCTGAAATCGGAAACTCGGTAGCACTAAAATCTTTAGGGAAAGTTCTCATAAAGTAAGAGATGACCAAGCGCTTCTGTCATAAAGTAAGAGATGACTAAGCCCCACAATAAACTAATCCTTAGCAGCATCTTGTTTTCGGTTCAAATTATATAAACACGACTCTTGGGTATACCTTCAAAGCAGTTTAGTCAAACATGAGAGTCAAGTTAATCGTTTACAGTTTTACTCCAGAAAAAAGCCTGATAACTTCCTTGATAAACTGACCTTCACAACAGAAGCAAAATTGTCATCCAGTATAATGATATCTGAACTTTCTTTGGCAACTTCTGTTCCAGCAATTCCCATAGCAAGACCAATATCAGCCTACAAGACAGCAATGAAGGAAATCTTATTAGCAAATATGGTGGTTAGTTTTGAAGGTAAAACTGCTACCCCATGAAAGAATCACAGAGAGCAGACAAGAAAGTTTGATCAACAAATTAAAAAACAGAACTGTGGATAAGTGGCAACTGATGTATCCAGCCACGATCAATGCATTTTAGACATTCATCCCAAGGCCCTATGCGTGTATATCACCATAAGTAACTAGAGCAGAGACTTCAAATATCACAGGTCCGGCAAGTTACCACATAGCAACAGAAGGAAAATCCTCGGGCCGAAGGAACAGCGAACAGGATAAAATGATTCAGAAAGAAAAAATACACCTAGTAGACCTCATGTTTTCTATAATCACATAAGTATTTTCTCAACCAGCCAAGAAGAGTACCTCGTGTAATGCAGGAGCATCATTAGTACCATCTCCAGTTACAGCAACAACATGGCCATTGCTCCTTAGTGCTTGAACAAGCAAGAGTTTATCATTGGGCGAAGATCTTCCCATAACCTAGACATGGTGTTGAATTTAAAGTGAGGAAGAACTTTGTTGAACAACTAAAAACAATCTAGTTTCATTCCATACCGATATTTTATCTGCCACGTCCTTTCTTTCCTCCTCAGACATAGCTCTAAACCTCTTTCCTTCAATCAGATTTGGTTCAGTTGCATCAGCATCAGATCTAAGTATCCCACATTCCAAAGCTATTGCCCTTGCTGTTTGTAAGTTGTCACCAGTAACCATCCTTACCTGTGAATTTGACGGAAAACAGTTATATGCCATCACATATTGTGGAATATTATTTAAAAAGATTTGGAAGAGACAGATACAACAGTACATCCTATAGTGGTGGACATCCTACACTACAAGCATATAACACAGCTCCCCATGCTGGGACTTACTAAGTTCAAATACAAAAAGGGATAGGTTACACTATGAGCAAATGAACCATTTTTATTAGAGGCATATACAAGTATGGCCACACTCGAAGCTTTTCGGGGATTCGCCAACCATTTCAGAAAGCACTATGCATGCAAGAGGAGCACAGCTTGTCAAGGAAAAGCATTCCATAATACACTCCTAGAACAGTCAGGCTGGTGACACAAGACAAGAACTTTACAACAAAATCACAAATTAACAAGCAGCTGAGGTGCCTAATTTGTTTCAGTCCCGTGAATCTGAAAAGATCTCTAAGAAAGTATACCAATAACAGGAAACACTAGTTCAATTCTTTATTGTCAAGGCATCACACTATCCATTCAAAACCACAACTACGATGAAACCAAAAAGAACCAATGTTTATGCATTACAAAATACAAGTATCACAAACTCCGTACCACGAACTACCACTCAGTCGTGGAGTTTGCAACTTTCCACATTGTTTCTTTATGGCACCAGAAACCCAGTACTGCATTATATTTAACTCTTAAGTATCTTCAATTGGATTAACTGTATTGAAAACTGACAATCTGACATGCTTTAACAAAATGCCATTGACAAACACAAGCAGGACATTGAATAGAATAGAAAATAAAATACAGATATACATAGAAGCAACAAAAGATACTTTATCTTAATAAGAAATACACAAATAGGCAAATTCCCATTATAAAAAAAAACACAAAGGCTTTCTTCACGATTTCTCCTATAAAATTAACAGGACCAGCACATCAATGTAACACTCAAAACCCGTGAAATGCCATGTTTGGAAATAGAACACAATTACTACAGAAACCAAAAGAAACTAGAATAGAAGAACCATTTTTACAGTAAAAACAGATATGCGAGCATCATTGAGCTAATAACAGAATACATGACAAATCAAAAAACTAAGGCAGGATTACATCCATTACAATTTTATATTTCAAAGAACTAAATGCAAATGCATTATTCTAATTACCTTCACGCCAGCATCAATACATAACTGAACTGCATCTCTTACGCCTGGTCGGCATGGATCCTATAATACAAATATAAAGAGTTAATTACATGTGATAAGAACAAAGTAAATGATACTTCGGCATTATATATTCTTAAAAATGGAAAGGAAGTATAGATAGAGAAGGAAGTCAAATGAATTGTAACTGCAGAAAAGGCTATGACACAGTAAGTAGAAAAACTGAGCACCCAGTTCCTCATATTATCCAGGCTAAAAGATAAAGCTGCCACTTTGTTAGACTTATTTCTTTTAAGGTTTAGCTAGGTCAAAAGACTCATCAGAAGGCAAGCTTGCTTTTATTCACTTTTCTGATGTTGTACATTACAAATATTTAAAGAGGAAACACTAGTGCTTGTCCAGTGGCCCTAACCACCCCTCCTCCTATCTCTCCCTCCATTCTCAAACTTCCTAGCCACCACTGCTACTTCCTCCAAGTCACCGCTACTTGCTCACCACTCAACTTCCCCATAGTTGTGGTTCTGCACCTAATTGCTTTAGCTTTTCTGCATAGATCGTTTACACCCCCTTTTGCACCACCACTGTTGCTCCATAGCATAGCTATAGGTTTCACTCCCCAAAGAGTAACCACCATTGACTCTCATACTATTGTCCATTGCAGCTGGAAAACATAGATTAATTTGGAAGATCTCATGAAATCAATGTCAACAAAACTTTGATCTATCATCTCCAACCGTGACCTTTGGGATTTGCATTCATAGACATACTATTTATGGCTAAAAAGTTTTTCCAGGTAAGATAAAGCCAAACTGAAAATTAGGATTTCTGTTGCAGTCTTGATAGTCAACTTCCAAAGTTGTTTTATCTGTTTGCCACCCTAGGTCAGCCTTCCGCACACAATCTCAAGTTCATAAATCATCCCCATTGTATGAGCTCAAGCCTCAATTTTCAGTCAGCCAGACACAGAAAACAGTTCGGACAAGGATCAGTTCAAGATGACCCATAAAGATCTCAGCTTGGTTTTGACTTGGCTCAAAAATTTACACCCTTTAAACAGACGACCAAACTAATTCAATAACTTGCGAGTTCCGTAACATTTCCATCTGCGTGCTGCAGAAAAGTTTCCCTTGGAGCATAGAAGAGAAAAAGATGTCAACATATAAATAAGGGGGCGGAAGAATTTATGAGTACCTTAATGCCAACAATTGCAAGCAATATTAGGTCACCCTCAGGTATTTCCCAGTGATCTATTTCTTCCTCAGTAGGTACTTTTTCCACCTCATATGGCCGGTATGCAATAGCAACACATCTCAAACTCGAAGCAGCCATGCTGCCAATTGCTTCCTTGAAAAGTGACATCTGTGGACCGCAAATGAACTAATACTCAGAATTAAAGCCAAAAATTTATAAAATAATGGCAAATCATTTTGAATCGGTAAAATTATGCAATCTCCTGCAAAAAATAACATGCAGAAATCACTCACATCTATATTGAAGAAAGTTACAGCAGATAGTAAAATTTCATGGAAGAGACCATTCAACTTAGGCACTCTTTTATCTCTTAAAGTGCCCATTTCAGATGCAGTGGTTCAGATGACAATTTTCCTCGAGTGATAATTGACCGATATTCCTCAAAATGAGAAAGAGAACATCACCCTTTTAAAATAGGATATAATGCTAGTGATTGATTAGTTTTTAGTTTTTAAACAGATCAACTGCTTGATAAGACAAACATTTCCACAAACCTTATCATCACCCAGAGGAACTACCGACCCATTCTCATCAATGAAACTTGTACAACAAGAGAGAACAATTTCAGCAGCTCCTTTCCAGTGCAAGTGAACCTCAGAATCCTGCAAAACAGCAAACCAAACATGAAGGGTCACCACATGAAGAATCAAGAAACACAGCATTGGTATCACCTGAGGCATCATCCAGATACAAATCCTATTTTATACGGTGGTTTTTCCATGACCAGAAATCTCTAAGATCTAATTTACAACATCCGACCTTCCAGATAGCTTCAGATATTTTCCCTATCATGAGAAAATCTTATAGCATCCATAGAAGAGGTGGGACTTTTTTTTTGACAAGTAAGGAGAGATGGACATAGAAGCAAATGTTTTTGTTCGAGTCATCTGGATGCCAAATAATAGATTTTCTGAACATCACCTAAGCAACTTTTGGTCTTTAGCTAGCCATCAAGTAGGAAAAAGATCCAGCGAGTCAAGTTCCAGAATGATTAAAGCTCGAAGCATAAACAACTTTTACATTATAAGCCTGACTCTTCAAGATGATGCGGAGATTGCTCTTCACAAGCTGGTTGGAGAAAGAAAATTGGAAGAAAAGAAACAGCACATGGCTACTATTCAGAAGCAAGGATAAAATGGGTATCGTATGTCACTTTTCTCTTAGTTTGCTTTACCTGTGAAGTCCTCAAGTAAAAGGTATAATCACACTAAAAATCTATGTTGCTCGGACTTCCAAAAATGCCTTCCGGTGTGTCGAATCCTCCAAAAATGGTGTATTCTTTGGAAGATTGGACACGGGTATGGCAACATTTTTTGGGAGTCGGAGCAACATAGCTAAAAATAAGTCCTATTATATGATAAGAAAAGAAGCTTCAGAATTGAGCATTGCATTACCAGCTTCACAGCAACGCCACCTCTTTTTTTCTCTGAGTTGAATGGGAAAGCATGGATTATTGATGCCTCTGATCGTACTGCATCAAAATTCATCCCTAGCTATAGAAGAAAATACCAGTTTACTTCAGAGAATTCAGGGATCAATTACTATAAGCATAAAGCATAGCGTAATTACATTGAGACCCCATTGGAGGATAGCTTTCTCTGTCGGCGATCCAGAAATCTCAACAGCAGCACCACCCTATCAGAAAATGAGGAAGCACATGATTTTCGATTGCAGTATGTTCTCTATCTAAATGCAGAATGTAATCCTCACAAAGTGAAAAAGTAAAACCGGCAAGACCACCCCTTAACTGATTAACACGAACTCACACCATAAGGAACCAAAGGACTCCGAGGTGCTTCAGCACTTGTTTAATTAGAGAAATCACTCTCAAAACAATCTGTTCTTTTCTTTGATAAGTACAATATTTATACACAAGCATCACCAGCACAGGCCCTATGGAACCATGTTGGACAAACATATCAAGCAGTATCTCACCCCACCAAAAGGATTCTATCTGAAGAAAACAGTACCTAAGCCTCCACTTTATTGAACTTTTTATTCGATAAGCCACCATTTTATTCAACCATTGATAATTTCCATTCATACAGCAGTTCATTTTCCTCTTACTATCTAAAAAAACCTAGTGTGAATCCCTGTCAACTTTGCAAGTAAGCTTCCACTAATTGAAACACTATATTTCAAGGCAACAGGTTCATGTCAAAACTTGCCAACACCACTTCTAGCCGGACCACAAGGACAACGCCAACATACAGCTCAAAAATATCAACTACCTTATAAAATGTGGAAAAGCTATCAATATAAGCAAAGAAAACATTTTCCGCAATAGTAATGGAATAGCAGATTAACAACCATTCAGAGTTAATAGATCACTGCAAACATCAATAATTCCTCAAACATATATAGTATGCGTCAACATCGTATTGTCAAGGAACAAGTGCAACCAAGAACTCTTCTTCATTCATCATAATCAAGAAGCACAAGACAGGTGTTGGTGTAACTTGATTTTACTTTACCAAAAGTGTCAGTTTTTCAAAGTACGAACAAATAAACACCCATTCAAAAAACATTTCTACTAACTGAGACCATCAGCTGGGAGCAGCAACTGTTACGCCAAAAACTAAAAAGGAATGAAAAAATAATCAAAAGACAATGTCATATAAATTAGAGCATTGCCACTAAAACATCTTATTACCCAAATTATATCAACTTCTAATAAAAAAGGATAGAAATCACATAAAGGCTCCAACTAGACAAAGCAGACAATTTTTTATTAACTTGCCTGTGGTACAAAAATGCTACCAGTTGTATTCAGTCCCACCCCTTCATGAAGCAGAGACAACACAGTTGGGGGCACTTCAGATCGATCATCAGGTGGATCAATCTTTTTACCAGAGATGTAGGCCTCAACCACAGTCATCTACAAAAAAAGGTGTGGGGGGTGGGTGGGTGGGGGGGTCAGAATTGAAGCTAGGCAGCATCGTAAAGCAAAGTTGTATACAGTATAAATTGGCTCTTCATCCACAACATCAGCACTAAACCCATCCAAAACCAAGGGGAATGAAAAGAGGAAGCGGGAAAAGCAAAATACAAGACGATTTTAAAATATTCAACCTGATTCAAAGTCAAGGTTCCAGTTTTATCACTGCAAATTGTAGTTGCAGAGCCCATAGTCTCACAAGCAGAAAGCCTTCTCACCTGCAGTTAAATATTGTTTAGAACACAGAAATCTTGAGAAAAGAAATCAGAGAAAGATGACTGCTCCTACCAAAGCCTTATCTGCCATCATTTTCCTCATAGAATAGGCAAGCCTGCAAGACAAGTCAGAGACTACTTCAAAATACCAGTTGTGTAACAGAGAATTATATTGATACAAATTCCAACAGTAACGCAAGTTGATGAAGAACAGAAGGACCAAACTAATCAATCACTTGGAGATCTCCAGCAATACACATGACCTTCACAATCATACTCAAATTTGTCTTAAACAACCAAGGAATCTAAAAGATAGGCAAGAACTGAAAGACCAAACTTACGTTAGAGTAACTGCCAAAGGAAGCCCTTCAGGCACTGCCACAACCACAATTGTAACCTACATTTTCACAGGTCACTGGTGAGATGACAGACAATTAGAGAACATAAAGGTCATTATAAAAAATACACATACAGCAATAGTGAAGATTTTTATAGCTCCATCTACAGCCTTGCCAACTTTTGTTTTCCCAGCTGTGAATTGAGGAGATCCGTCTGGCTTATAAGTATGACCAGTAAAGAATCTGTACATACATTCTTAAACTAAGACTCCTGGAGCAGTAGAGGTAAAGTGAAGGATAAACAGCATCAATTAAATTCTGCCACTACCTGATCATTAGGACAATCAGAACAAGCAAAGCTACAGTGAGCCCAACTATGCCAATGAAGGTTGCCACCCCATTCAGACGGACCTAAAATGAAATACACAAACAAATTGAATTCATGAATGTAAATCTTTCAGCAGAATCATAACATCTCACACTCAAATAACCTGCAATGGTGTTTCCTCTCCATTATCCTCTGTAATGCTTGCCATCAGCAATCCCCATTCTGTGTTTATTCCAACACCTACCACCTGGAAATGAACATGACGTGTATAAAATCATTTGCAAATCAATCAATAAATCAAGCATGCCTCGGTCTCAAAAAAAGTTCTGGTAAACTATATGAACTCCTTGAACCATTCATCTCAATTCGGACCCTAATTCCAATGTTTTGCTTATTTAACCATGTCTTTTACAGCAAATCAGGGATCTCTAAAGCCATTTGAATATCTGAAATTAAAGTTTAACAGGAAACGACGAAAGTAGGCCCTTCAAACAGAGAGACATCATGCAGAAAAAGAGCATACCAGCATCATTCCATATCCATCAGCTACTTTGCATCCAGACATTAGGAAAGGAGATTTAGAATCCTTGTGAACCTAGATAACAAAAGTAATATCAGTTAACAAGGAAATTGCAGCCGTGTAACCTAAGAGATTACTAGAAACACTCACAATCTTGCTCTCTCCTGTCATGCTTGATTCATCAAGTGCAAGAGATTGACCCGAGATTAATATTCCATCTGCAGGTACCTGCAATCAATGTAGAGAAAAGAGGTTCATAGAAAAGATGTCATACTTACAACATAAAATAAAGGAAGAAGAAAGGGAAACTGACCTGGTCACCTATTTTCAGAGGTACAACATCACCAACAACTACATCAAATATTGAAACAGGAATTCTTCGCCCACCTCTAACGACCTGTTAAGATTAAAATCCCTCAGAATGTTGAAACAAGAATAAAAAGGTATGGAAGGGAAGGACGAAAAACAGAGATTGCCATAAGCAATACCAGGAAACAGTAGAAGACAAACCTCAATTTGTATGTTCTGCTTCTCTTCATTAAGATTTTGGAATTGGAGTGATTGCTTATAGTCACTAACAGCTGCAAATGCATACCGGGGACTTGTGAGTTACCAACAGGAGAGCACAAATGAACTTTAAGGCTTTATTCATTTGTTAGATATAATCCAGATGCTAAAATAGTTTCTGTGCAATGGCTTGCATAAATAAATATAGACAAGTAAATGCATATTAGAACTGGATATCTATTTAATCAGTTAATATGATGTTGTAACTGAAACTACTAATCAAGAGCATGCAAGATTTACCCCGAATTCATTTTCCTTCCATAATTTCTTGTACAATTTATTCGTCTAACTAGGCAGAAATCACAGATTTGACAACATCTGCATCCTTATTACAAGATTCCATGACAATGCTTTAAGTAATTTGGCATTGGCACTGAGCATAGAGTTGTCTTTTACCCTATAAGTTGATTGCAAATTGGACATAGTACCTAAGATAAACCTAATTGAAAAAAACAGATACTGGAACTGTTAATATTTGTAAAAGCATTGGTTGCTAAGAGAAGAAATCAAGTTTCCGAAACTTGGAGGGAGATATTAAATTATGCATGAAATGTTTACCCCAGTGCAGGATATTCATCCAGAGCTCGAGTCTAAAGGTACCACGTAACTCTCGTCTCTCTTATACATCATTTCTAGTATAGTGTGCAAAGTAGTGATCTCACCATATCCCATCAGACATACCAAATGACACCTAATTGGACTACTATGTAAAAAGCCTCCAGGTACGATTGAGTATGCCAAATTACGGTTATCAGTATAATTATCGATCAACCTCTCAATCTTTCCCCTTTTATATTAAATACCAACTAACCTAATCAGCCCGAGTCTTTCTCATTTTGAATCAAATTCAACTAACCTTGTAGTTCTAACGTTTGACATGAAATTCGAAGACTATCAACTAGAGCAATAGAATAGCCTGTTTGGCTTCTAGGAAGTTAGAAGTGCTTATTTTAGAGAATTTGATATGTTTGGTCAAAGCTTTTAGAAACAAAATAAATGTTTTTGAGTAGCAGCAGAAGTTTTTCAGAAGCTAAATGAAGTAGCTCTTCTCCAAAAGCACTTTTGGAAGCACATGTTACTGCTCTAATATTTTGGCAAAAGTGCTTTTGAAATTGATTAGTCAAAACACAAACTGCTACTCTACAAAAGTACTTTTTTGAAAAGCACTTCCCAGTACAAGTGGCCAAACAGACTATAAATTACGAACCCATGTTTTTGATAACTTGTCCAGTGTTGAGAATTGAGTGACATAACACATTGCTTCATACTAGCCAAACTAAACACAAGTTCAAGATCAAGAGCTCTATTGAAATAAAATCGCTACAGAAATCATTGTACCTGTCACAACTATGACAATAATCACTGCCAAGGCAATGCTTCCTCCATCATACCATCCTTCTTTTATACCCTAACAGAGAAAGCATAAATTAGAGCACGAGGAGAGACTCGCAAGCAGATATTAAATACTTGGTTGAAGATGAAACATACTGGAAAAGTCAAGACGTAATAGGCCCAAAAGAATGTTGGGAAAAAAGAATATAGATGTTCACAGCCACAAATTGATGGATATTGGTGCATTATTCTCTATGTATAGTTATATGCTCCCTCCGTTCACTTATACTTGTCACGTTTGAACTAGGCACATCCATTAAGAAAACACTAATTGACATGGCTATTTTACCACACTTCCGCTAGTGATTGATGTTTAGTATTAAGTCTTGAAAAATGATTTGGAGAATAAGTAATTAATGCTAAGGGTAAGACATGGAAAAAAATAATTGTCCTTTTTTATATGTAAAAAGTGGACAAGTAAAAGTGAAAATCTATTTTGGGAATAGTGGACAAGTAAAAATGAACAGAGGGAGTACTTTGCATATGTGAAAGTCCCATAAAAGACAAAAATCTTGAGAGCTTTTACTGATAGGGATGAACACAGGAGATTCTATTAACACAAATGTGTTTTTCAAGATCTATTAAGACTACGCCATTCTCACCCCCGGCCGCAGTTGTGTGTCTTCTAAATATATATTTCCACTCAATATCTATAAAGAAAGACAGAACAGAAACTCTTTCTACTGAAATTTCAATAAATAGTTTTCCAATGCAGAAGTTTATATCCTAAAATGGTGACCAGAAGTTAGCATGTGTTCAGCAAACCTCAGTCTTTATGCCCAGCGCCAATGATGCAGCTGCGGCTACCATCAAAATTATCAGGGTTGTATCACAGCAAGCTTCCCAAACAAACCTCTACAGCGGAGAACACACGAAAAGGGTAAATATGTTTGATGATAAATAATGTGACATTTATTCTCAACAGTAAATCACGGCATTAAATGATGTAATAACTGTAACACATACCCAGAAACTCCTTCCTTTCTTCCGAGGATATGTGTTGGATCCATATGCATTCTTTCGCTTCAGCAGATCTACTTCATCTCCATCAATTCCTTTATCTAAATTTGTTTTCAACTTCTCTGACACCCCTTTAACCTGAGGTTACACCATTGCACAATAGAAATAGCAAAGATAGACTTTTACTTCACCAAACACTCGTATGACTAAAAGAAAAAAATTAAGGGTTTTATAGGTGAACTTACCCCTCCACATTGCTGCAAAGCAGTAACATCATGCTCTCTAGACATAAAGGTCAGCTCCTCCTGGCTGATATCAAACTCGCCAAGAGAGGGAGTAGTTGGAGGCAACATTTTAAGAGACCCATCCCCTAAAACATAAAAAATGTAAGACAAAATAGTACTACACCGAAACATGTGACAAACAAAAAATTCTACCATTTAAATATACGACTAGAGCATCTAGGCTCAAAGGTTCACCTATAGAAAACCTTTCAAACTATGTTGCTCGGACTCTTCAAAGATGCCCATGGGAGGTGTCGGATCCTCCAAAAGTAGTGCATTTGTGGAGAATCGACATGGGGGAGAAAACATTTTTGGAGAGTCTGAGCAACATAATTCAAAACCAAATGGAAGAGCCTAATGGTTAAGACTCCCCTTTAAACACAAAACAAACTCACTGATACCTCCAGCATAAATTATCAGCAAAGATGTAACTGTTGCAGTTAAAAAGTAACTACGGAAAAAAGGTCCAACTTCATTGGACTATTGTCCTACATTCTGTGATAAATTCTTTGCAACAACAACTACCCGTCAGTAATTAAATCTGCTTCTATATTTGTGATTTGCACCAAATAAATACACAAGAACTGTGCTTCGTTTTCTTGAACTATTTCATTTAACCATAAAGCAAACTTCGAAAGGTATCTGACGGACATCTGTCGCCACCTTCAGCCGGCTACCACACCAACTTAAAAGACTAGATATTACAAATTAATTCCCTCCACCAGAAAAAGCTGATTAGCATTCCAAACAGGGAAAGGGAGAACATAAACTTCCAATATATTGGTTCAAGTGATGTAACAAACAAACAACCACGAGTTATTTTTAGTTATTACCCACTTTCTCTCACATACTTCAGTATTCCAGTATTTAGATATGGATGCGATTTTTTTTAGGCTAAACAGTTAGAGCTGTCACAACATAGTTTCACTCAATGACTTAAAGTAGCATCAGGAAGAGTTTACCATTGACTGCTTTCCCTGCTTCTTGAAAAAGAACAGCCGCCTGATTCAATGCAAAGAAAGAAGGAACAAAGAATATTTACTTCCATTTAATGCACTGTAGGGTAATGTGAAATATTCGAGAGTAATATTTACCCGAATGACTTGTGCATGGGTTCTTATCTTAGCAATCAATTGCTTTCTTTCTTCTTCCTTTTTTAAGTCCAAGGTATATCGAAATCGACGAGAAGCATTAAGGACAAGGGCAGCTTGCTGAGAAAAGATAACTCAGGTCAGCAAAAGTTTATACCCGTCCTAAACCAGAGGAAGAATCACAGTTTGCAAAGGCTTTTTTTAATAAATAAATTAAACTTATAAACGGAAAAGGCACGCATGCAGCAATTGTCAAACTAGCAAAGAAACAAGAATACTAACACACTAGACTTCTCCAACACATTAACAAACAATATAATAAAAGAAGACTCACATAACCAGGAACCAAACTGCTCTCTGCCACTTTATTAAAAAAAATTAATACTCTTCCTGAGGGAATAACTGTCATTTTGGGATAGGCTTTATTACGGTCCAACCACTGTGGTCATGTCCATCCATTTTACAATAAAGAATATATCACCCTTGAAGTAACATAACTATCATGTAGGAAGTGGACACGGATAGCCACATTGCATTGGGTAACAGAAAAGCTTCAATACTCCACATTGTATCTGTTTATTGATATTGTAATTTGCTCCCTTTGTGGCTCGAAACCACAACCTTAAGGTTGGAGGTGGAGGTGCTTTCCACTTGAGCTACCTCTGTTATCCGTCAATACTCCACATTATATCCCCTTCGTAGTAAAATTTTGGATTCAGTGTAACCGTCATGAAGACCATACCATAACCATTTGGGTTTTGGCAACGGTTGCAAACCAAACTTCTTTGTTTTGGCATATAAGGAATTCATTGCTAGATTTCCTTTTTTATGTTTATCAGAACACTCACAGGATTGGAATCCGAAGACAAATTTTCAAGTGCATTATGTCAGATGTAAACTAAATCGTTCATGATAGGCTAATAAAAATGTTATATTCAGAAAAATCTCAAAACATAAAAATGAGGATGGAAGACAGAAAATCAATCTCTCTAACAGTGACACGTATAATAAGTTCAATCCCATCTCAAACTTCTCCCTCTAGTCAATTCCTTAACTATTATCAACAGGGTGATTCAAGTAGGCCATATTTATTTTAAAATATGAACGAAAAAACGTGAATATAGAAAGAATGGAAGTTGGAGACACCTATCCATTTATGACAAGCCAGTATCAAATTCAAAATTCACCGACATTTGACCCAAATGAAAAACTATAATCCATTTCCCCATAAATCTTGACCTATGCAAACTACACTCCCCATGGTTCATTTAAACCCCTAATTAACACGACAACTCCCTCGCGACTCGACCAATAGAAAACCAACACCCAATCCTCCTAATAAAAGAAACAATATACAAAAACTAATAACAGTAAACAAAGAACAAGCCAAAAGCATGGATCCTTAAACCCATCACATACAAAAACACAAGTCCACATAAAAGGGGAAAAAGAAAAATCAATGGATAAACACCCACATGAGCATCCAAAAAAACATTACAGCAAAAATAAAACAAGTAAAAATAAGCCCAATGAACATAACAACATACCTAGTGTAATCCCACAAGTGAGTCTGGGCAAAGTAGAGTGTACGCAATCCTTACCCCTACCACATAGCGGTAGAGAGGTTGTTCCCGAATCGGCTCAAGTCCAACAAATCAAAGTATTCACCAAAAAGGTAATACGACGGTGAAAAAAACATGTCGATTAATAAGGAAAGCAGTACAAAACATTCATAGGGAAGAAATCATAACGGCGAATAAAATGAATACCTAAATAAGATTTCACTCCAAAAAAACACATAATACCAAAAAAAAATATGATCCAATTAAATATCCAAACTCAAAACATACATACAAAAATAATAACAATAATTATACGAAATCAAAAACACTTACCCTCCACCTTTTCAACCGATCAATAGGTGCACTCTTAGTCCTTGGAATATCAAAAGGACTTCCACAATCATCAACAATAGACTTGCTACTACTTCCAGCTTCCAAATCCACATTCTGATGCCGCCTATACGGCGACCCTTTCACATTCTCTTCACTCATCGTTTCCACTTCCAAAATTCCTCTACTGTCGCAGGAGAGATGACACCAGATTTGACAACAATTTTTTTTTTCTCAGATTTTCTCTGTAATATTTCAAACAACATAAAACAAACCCAAAACATATAAATCTAAAAAAACAATTAAACCCCAATTTCATAAAATTTCAAATTCTCACTAGGGTTTATCGCCTTCAACACCGACCAAATACTATCATATTTACAATACCAATAAAAAACATAAAAACTATCAATATTCAACCAAAATCACCACTTTCAACTCGAAAAATGTGCAGATAAACAAACATATATAATAATATACTATACTTTATTGTATTCACTGTAAATAAACATTTACTGAGCCTCAATTTTTGATATTTTTTTATACTGAACCAATTTTTTTGAAAAAAAAAAAAGTAAGTTCTAGAGAATTTACCGATAATGGAGAAACCGACAGAATTTGGGAGATTTGAGAGAAAATAGTTGCGATGCTACAGAGAAAAAGCGAAATTGCGATTATATTTGCCAAGGAAAGTGTTGGGAAACTTCGTCTATTTTATTTTTTTTATTATATACTTTTCTGTTATGATTTTGACAGTGTAAATATTATGGTACTACATAAGAAAGCATAATAGTTAATTTTCGAAAAATAGAGTAAGATTTTATAATTTTCTTTTTTAAAAAAATTAAAATCTCAATTAAATCAGATTCGCTATTAGCAAAGGAAGCGCTCCCTTACAGGATTTGTGTTTCGTATTCAAAGTTCTAGAGATTTTCTAGCTTTAATTTAGCTATAGATTTTGAAGTCAAGTTGTAGAATTTTGAAATTATTATTTGAGGGTTAAGGAATTATATTCATTGTACTGTAATTCTTGTTGATTTTAGTAGGTGTTTGATCAGTTTTATTGATAATAAATAAATGAAAAATGGATATTTGAAGTTAAGTTGAAAATAAGATATTGAAAAGTTAAAATTGTGTTTATTTAAATATGAAAATATAGTTAAAATATTGTGAATAAAAACTTGAAATTCTTTTTTTTTAATATGTATTTCAAGTTTATTGTTTAAATAATGAATTAATATGATAAAGAAAGTATTTATTGAGAAATAATTCATAAAGTATTTTATTTCTAAATATGTGAAGAGGAGGTGCGAGAAATTGGTTGCAGAAGAGTACACAAAGAGGTAGATGTAAGTCGAAAAAATATTGGATTTGTGTTTTCTTTATTGTTTTTTTCTTTTTTTTACATGAGTTTGATGTACTTAAGCTGAGGGTGGATTTGATTTATTTGAACTGAGGATCTTTCGGAGCAGCCTCTCCATCACCATAAAATTATGATTAAATTTGTATATACTCTACCCTATTTAGACTTTACTTTTACTAAATATTATTGTTAACCGCAAAAAAACAATTTATTTTCACGTAATAGGTGCATCTTTTTTTAGGAGAAGAATCAATTAATTAAACCATCAAGTAGTTAACCTACCCTAACCCCCGTGCCCTATAATTTCTTTATCCCATTAATTAATTTATATAGTTGCAAATTTAAATGCGACGCCACTGCAATTATTACTTTGAAAGAAAAAAATTACACTATAAATATTCATTTTGAGGTTTAACTAATTTAATTGGCGTAAAACAATTCTAATTAATTTAGTTAATTAAACTCAATTTACAAAATTTAAATTCAAAACTTATGATTAAAGATGAATACTATAGTTATTTTTATTTTCATTTCACGTAATCATACGTACTAGGTAAGTAAATTCCATTCATTGGTTAAATAAATTGCGTGAGTTATAAGTAATAAATAATCCCCAAAAAGTGGATTAATTTTTTAAGCTAAGGAAAACAATAATAATAATAATAATAATAAATAAAGAAAGAAATAATTATGTGAAGGTGGGCCATGAATATCTGTTTGGAGTCTTAAAAGAAGAACACGAGGAACTTCACTTGTACTGAATTACCAACGCGGGCCACAGAAATCAAATATATTTTATTTTATTCGAAAAAAAAATTAAAATTAAAATAAAGGCAAAAGTTGTATTTTAATTATATTTTTTTGTGTAAGAAGTAAAAAATATTCTATTTGAAATTTTTTATGAAAATAGAGTTGAAAAAATATTTTATAAGCTATTTTTAAAATTAAGAATCCAAAATTGAACTGATTTTCACGATTAATTATTGATTTTTAAAAATATAGCTTAAAATTTAACAATTTCACTTTAATGAGGATTTTATCACATTATAATTCCGTCCCCTATTACCTTAAAACATAATTTCTTGTGTTGTATGGGATAAGGGAAGGGAATTACAACGTAGAAAATCAAATCCTTACTAACAAAATGAAAATTCAGCTCAATCAGCTGAGCTATTAAAATTTTTCGATCAGAATAAAATTTATTTTTTTTTTAGAAAAGAAAAAAAACGCGTCATTTGCTTTTTTGTATGTGGAAGGAAGTCCTAAAATGGAGGCACGTTGAAGACTACGTGGTATCCCAATCTTTAAGGAACTAACTACTCATTCACATTATTAAAAAAAATATTTAAAAAAAACTATAGTATAAAAACATAAAGACACTTTTTATTAAAGTTAAATAAAACGAAAATGCCGTGACTAATATAACTTTCTTTCCTTTTTTTAATTGATATTTACTGATTCAATTAATTTAATATTATTATTTAATTTACGTTTGCTTTTTAAAATTAAATGACGATATCAAAATAGATCGACCCAGAAAAGGAAAAGTGATGTGTAACGACTATGTATAAATTTAATTTATCCATAGAACAGATGGGTCACATGCAGAAACCCAAAAATATAAAGGACTTCTATTTTGTCCCCCACATGAATATGACTTTAATTAATATATATAAGTTTTTATTTAAATGTCAATTTCCCCTTTTTAGGGGGTTAACTACGTGTCTAGAAGAGAAATTATATATATTTATATTTTAGTATTAGTTGTGTAGATAAATTAATTAAGTTAATTAACTGAAAATGACAACCTAAAAAAAGGCGTATCTAATTATTTCTTCAAAAGTATTATTTGTTTATGTTGTGTGCTGATTAGGTGGCATTTTGTAGTTGTTGAGATGATTTGAGTCTTTTTCTATTTATTTATAACTCGAGATCTATCAAAAATAATATTTTTGTTCTATCTAAAAATAAATAAATAAATGGCATATATTTGATTGTTGTCAAATTTCATTCGTTATTGCTAGTTTTTTCTTTGTCATGTTTGAACATAACTTCAAATCAGCGATTTATAATTCAAAATTTATTTGAATATGAAATTTGAATTTCTTAAATTTGTATATTTTTTCTTATAAATATAAAAGTCTTATAATAATTAAGACCTCATAAGTAAAGTATGAATACCAATAATAAGGCATCACATTAATAAATCACAATTATCTATATTGTCTTTATAAATAAATGTTTG
>JAJOOH010003392.1:0-19802 GCA_029582605.1 Solanum gracilifrons | reverse complement strand
TACTATTCTTATTTCTATTCTAACAAACATCACTCTTTTATTTCTTACAATTCACAATAA
Source organism: Solanum gracilifrons (assembly GCA_029582605.1). NCBI lineage: Eukaryota > Viridiplantae > Streptophyta > Magnoliopsida > Solanales > Solanaceae > Solanum > Solanum gracilifrons. The sequence goes on along the minus strand of JAJOOH010003392.1, from coordinate 19,742 downwards.
TATTACTCCTACACTATTTTCTCACAAACTAATTAATAGCTTGTGGATTAATCTCTCTATTTGGTGTGTTTTCAAATATTAAGTTAGTACTCTATTTATAGAATTACTGAACCTCTAGATTACATCATTAGTGACACAAATGTGGTAGCCAAATTCCACAAAGTTTGGCTGCCAAACTCCACCAAAATTTAACTACCAACTTCCACAAATGTGATTGTCAACTTTCACATATGTGGTTGCCAACTTTCACAAACTTTGGTTGTTAATTTCCATAAGTGCAACACGTTGATCCCACAAATCTCTCCCTTAATTTTGTTTTTCTTCTTTACTCCAAGGCTTGATCTGAAAATCTTCAAACTTAAGAGGCTTTGTAAAGATATCCATAACTTGATCGTGAAATTTCACATACTTGAGCTCTACCTTTTTCTTGGCAATGCATTCTCTAATAAAGTGATACCTTGTGTCTATGTGCTTGCTTCAGTCATGATACACTGGATTCTTTGCAAGTGCTTGCACAAATTTGTTATCAACACAAATCATTATGGCTTCAATATGTGGCAAGTTAAGCTCCTTCAGCAATCTTCTCAGCCAAATAGCATGACAAATACATGATGTCGTTGCCACGTATTCAGCTTCACAAGTCGAGAGAGTAACAATGGATTGTTGAATTTGTTAATATAACTTCTTCCTCTTCCACGACCTCCACATCCTCGCCATTGTTCATTTCCTCTATAACTTTTTTCACCATCAAATCCTTTAAAGGATGCCTGAGTTTTAAGAAGTTTCTCTAATGGCTCTTCTTCTCCTTTTCATCTTTTCTTTGTCAACTTGTAAAGAATCTTCCAATTGCTCTACCGTCGTTATGTCTAAATCTTTGGACTCCTCAATAGCACACACCACATAACCAAATTTAGGTGTTAAATAGCAAAGGATATTTTCTACCACATGCACATCATCAACTTCCTCCCTTTAGTTGATTCACAACTATAATCAATCTTGAACAGAAATCTGAAATGGATTCAGATTCTTTCATTTTTAAAACTTCAAAATTAGCCCATAGAGTTTGAAGTTTTATCTTATATACTTTATCAACACCTTGAAAAGAATTTTGTAAAATCTCCCAAACTTCTTTTGAATTAAGGGAGAGACTTGTGGGATCAAAGTGTGGCAGCAACTTTGGCAGCCACACTTGTGGAAAATAACAACCAAATTTTGTGAAAGTTGCCAGCCACAATTGGCATCCACATTTGTGGAAGTTGGTAGTCAAATTTTGGTGGAGTTTGGCAGCTAAACAGTGTGGAAATTGGCTGCCACATTTGTGTCACTAATGATGTAATCTAGAGGTTCAATAACTCTATAAATAGAGTAGTAATTTAACATTTGAAACCACACCAAGCAGAGAGAGTAATCCACAAACTAGTACTTAGTTTGTGAGAATAGTGGGAGTAGTATTATTGTGTAAGTTGTAAGAAATAAAAGAGTATTGTTCTTATAAAAGAGTAGTCGTCTTTTGACACTACCAAGTTGTCATCAGTGTTATTGTATTATTTATACGGGTATCATATTTATCCCATTATAATATTTGGTCTCGTTACTCTCTTGTTATTGCTATTTAGTGTGGATATCATCCTGGGTGGGATTATCATTTTACCAACAGAAGATTAGTTGATTTAACATTGAAAATCTCATTCCTATCATTGCTCCAGTTTAATATTTCATTTTCATGAAACCCAGAAGAGTCTCCAAGAACTTGAATCTCCAAGTGTAAGCTAGCTTTTTCCACAGTTCATTTTCATTGAGAGGATGTTTATATTGGCTTAAAAGTTGGTCAAACCTACTTTTAAGTCAGTTTTTTACTACTAGAAGTGCTTGGTAAATATGAAAAATAATTTAAAATAAGTCAAAAATGACTTAAAATAAGTCGGAAAGTGTTTGGCAAGGTCAAAAATGACTCAAAATAAGTCAAAAACCAAAAGGTCTCCCCCTACTTTTTATTTTTTTAGACTTAAAAGCCATTTCAGTTTGACTTTTTATTTTTGACTTAAAAGTTACTATTTTAAGCCAATCCAAACGGGATCTGAGTGGTCTTTGTTCCTGCACAAGATCCACAGTCTGGTTAAGTAAATTAACCTTATTCTTCTTTAGATTCCCACCATTATAAGAATATCATTCCTTTAGCTTAGTCTTCAGCAATTTAAGTTTGCAAGACAAAATATAATCTGGCCTTTCATGGATCACAAAAGAATTCCACCAGTCTTCTGCCTTTTTCTTAAACCCTTCAACATCCATCCATCAATTTTCAAATTTGAAATATGATTTAGAAAATCCCAGACTCCACACTTGAAAGAAATAGGACAGTGGTTAGATAAAATCCTAAGGAGTAAGGATTGTTTAATATTATTGAACAATTCATCCACCCAACAAAGAAAAGAAATCTATCAATTCTTGAAGGGCATTCATGATTGCTTCCCCTATCCCAAGTATAAATGCCTCATAACAGTGGAGAATCAATGAGTTCCAACTCCCCCCTCCACATCCTTTTACCCCATGTCACTAAGATACCTCCAAGTCTCCTGTTTGCCTACAAAGCCACATATAGTCGGTCAATCTATTGTTGCACAGTTGTTTGACAATCACATCATATTTCCCTTCCATCTGTACAATATATATCTGCCCTTCTCTCTTGTATTAAAGATTTAATCACCCTCCTCTTTGCAATATCACTCAAGCCCCATACTTTCCATGAGATAATGCGTATCTTCACTGGGAATTATTCCAATTGTTTCTTCCCCTGTTTATCAAACCACCATCTTAAAAAAAATGATCGTTTAAAAGGTATTGTATTAAAAGTCCAGTAACCAGAAGGAGCTGTGGGGAATATACAAGAGGTAGCTCCATTACATATTGTGTAACTGTAATGAGCTCAAAAAATCTATCATGGACTCTATATCATTTGCAACTGCCAAGTTACACCAAAAAATGAGATAAACATCTGTACTTAGTACGAACTACAGATTCTGATTTGCTTACAAAAATCCTTGCATTCTTTTCCTTCCAAATGGTCCACCATACTGCCGAAGGGAGAGTATTCCATGTTTTCATCTTTGTTTTACTCAAACTTTTTGAGTGCCATCTTTAAATTAATCTCCAAACGACAGATTCTTCACTTCATTCTGGTCATTTGGTTTCGCGGTAGAGGGAGTAGAATTGCTAGCTTCCTTTCGCTTCTCTTCCCTCTTCTTGTCCAGTTACAGGAACAACCACACCTCCCATTTGCACCCATGAAACTCACCTAGCTGAATCTGAATATCCATTGAATACCCTCTACTGAAAATTGGCGTGATTGCTCCACACAAACCATTGTCCTCGTGATTATCCAAACCTCCTTCCCCCTCATACATCTCTTCATCACTATCCTCTTCAACATCTCCGTCTAATATTTGAAGCATCTGTAATTTGCAAGCATTTACTAGACCTTGAGCATCTACTACTGAATCTACCCACGTAAGTGAGTCACAGCTTCGTGTATCATATAAGTTGTTAGCTTCAATATTTTCAAGTAAATAATCCAACTCGGTTAAGAGCCTGAAGTCGTTTGGAAATTTGTTACCCAAATAGTAATCAGGCTCAACCTCTTTCTTCTTTAAGAAAGAATTGAGCCTGCTACCCGAGTCCAAAATTTGGTTTAAACCCCTAAATTGAGTCCAATATTATTCAGTTCACCTACATACCCCAAAGGTATATCTAGGTGTTCAAAAATTTTAAAAACGGTGAGCCTACATGCTCAGCCACCCTACCCTCTATAATATCAGGCTTTGGATGGGACTTCACACAAAGCATAGCCATAGGCTTGACAGCTGTCTTCTTCGTCATTCTTCTGACCTTCATGCACCATCGGCAAACATTCACACCAGATTGGTAAGCTGAAAATCAAACCATCATTGTCCACTTCTACAAAATTTGGGCTCTTTTACCGTGACCCTCTGACTTCGATTCTTGCCAATTTTTGGTGTGTTTTTTAAAGATTCTCCTCCTCTGTTTCGATCCATCCACCACATTTCTCCTTCATCTCCTTCATAACCTCCTTTGACCAAAGATGTAGAGGTAGACCGACAGCCATGATCCACAAGCAATCAGTGATTGCTTTCTCCTGAGCACAAGCAATCGGGCACCACCATTTCAGCTTAAGGGGTTCTTGTTTCTATCTCTAGTCACACCTAGCATTACTTGTTCGGCCATTTTCCCATTAGGAAATTCAAACAAAAACTACAATTCATTGAGGTATACCTGAACACCAAAAGCTAATTTCCATTTAGCCGCTACTATCTTCACAGTTCTGACTGAGTGGGAGCTTCCAGCCCCGCTGAATAACCCCCTTACTAGACATCTGCTTAGCAAGTCATTTTCCATGATTACTGAAGTACCACAGATACGTTCACTCTGATATTCGAAAATGAGATTCCCCTTCTTTGCCTGCCATTTACTCTGAGTGGCTATATCAGCATAAGAGATGTTCTGATTCTACAGTTGTCTGACGACTGGGTTTACTGCACCTTTGAGCATGAACTTCTCAACTTTTGCTGCTATATCTCCCCATCCTTTGTTCAGGGACAGTTCAGGACCAACAACTGATCTCCTCTCCCCTTGAACTACTACTACACTAATGGCTCTGCCACAACTGTTGTACTTTTGAGATTAAAAATAGTTGCATAAATGGTCATTTTATTTCCAGATATCATACTTATTCCCCTTTGTTGCTGATGGCAGGTGCATTAAATCACAAAGCCACATCAACACCTTCTTACTTATTCCCTTTTGTTGCTAATGACAAGTGCATGAAATTCCTCTTTCTCTCCACCAAGTCAAACCAGATTTCAGCCCCAGAGAAGTCCTCAGTGACTTCAAAAGATTTATCCCCGGCTGTTAAGTAGAACTTTTTAAAACTTGTTAATGAAATCGCAAACCATGCTTTTAATCAATCAGAAGAGATTGAAGAAAAACTAATGAGCTTACATGATGTCAGTCGGATTTTAGAAAATCACCTCGTTTCGTGCCTGCGAGCATTTTCTCTCGAGTAATTTCAAAGCTTTAGACCCTTGTATTCTGATTAGGAACCTTTCCAACCCAACTAAAACTGTCTTTTTCCCGGCCTTCGTAAAGTTTTTTTTTCCCTTTTGAAACTGGTAAATTCTTCCTAATGCTTTATAAAAAAAACGAGTAATCAAGGCCACTTTCTTTTTGGATGAATAATAAGATTGATCCCATTAAGAATCTAAGATCACACATTAACCTCGTCCCTCTAATTACATCTCAAAAATTAATTTTAGAAGTTCACTGGGAACTTTCGACGATGGCCTAAAGTTGTAGAAGAAACTAAACTACCTATAGACAAAAAAATTCAAAGTGTATGTGCAAACACTACACCACTGTCTAAAATTGTCCGTGGGGTTGAATTCACATAAGTTCAATTGGGAAATTTAACCGATGGTCTAAGCTGTAGACGAAAATTTATGACCAAACATTAGATCATAATCTAAAGTAGTTCACATGCTTCTGATTGTGTAATGCATGGGTTATTCAAAGATTTTTAAAACCGGGACAAAATATAAACACTGGCCAGTGGCCTCAAAAGGAGATATTTGAGAAAATCATCCCCAAGGGAAGGGCTATTGTTGGACTTTTAGATAGAGGTTTGGATTTTGGTGTGGCCGGTTTTACCATATCTACACACAAGAAAAAAAGGTATTTTTTTTTTATAAAGGTAACTGAAAAAAGAAAAAAAGAAGGGAAATTTACATCCATGAAATGGAGTGTGCTAATCATTTTCTAGCCTTCACATCTATCAAGATTATTTAGCTTATTCCTTGGTGACAGCAGGGACCAGAAAGACGCTAAGATACAATCCTCTTAACAGAGCATAATCTTTAATGGATACGTTTGCCACTATATCAAGCCACATATGTCATATCCCATATATGGCACATCTGGAGGAGAACCAAATGACAAAGACTTCATCGTTAATAGAAGTGCAAAACTGTGCTTTAAAACCTACTCAATGATCTAACCACTTTTAATAATGTTGCACAAATGCGGATGTCACTTCACTTTTGGCACTTGAGACTTGAGAGACGTAATTATGAATATATAATGCTTCAAGTCAAGAAAACAAATTAATGAGTAAGAACTAAAGAAAAGTGTGGCTTAAAAACAATACAGCATAACAGAAGACGGGTTTATAAGGGAAATGGCTAATATATTTAGGGCCCATACATGAGAATCACAACTCACTATGAGTTCTGTTACTATCTCTATTGACTATATATAGTTTTATGTGTTTTACCTATCAATGACAGGGATACTACGAGCATTTCCTTGCAAAGTCGATAGGTTTCAAAATAGAGCAATAAGATTATCAAAATTTTAGAAAAAAAATGCTACAAGTGATGAACGCCTTTGTTGATTTTCAATTCATTAGGACAAACAAAAGAGTTGAGTCCAAGGAAGGTTCATATGTACTTGAAGGGAAACAACAAAGCAATTACCAACTTCTTATAAGAAAGAAGCATGCAGTCAACAACAAGTAAGACTTGTTCCCGTTTTAATTGGGATACGCCATATGAATCTTCTGTATTTATTCTGCTCTATTCCTATCCACTTAATCCATTCTATGATTCTAAATAACTTGTTCACAACAAATTCATCATGCTGAACTCGAACAGAACTTTTTTCTGAAAGTTCAAAAAGTACTTAAGTGAAGAAAGTCATGCAATATAGTCCCATTAAAACAAACTTAATTCGCTCAACAAGATCTTAATCAATTAAACAATGAACAAAAATCAAAATTTGCATAATCCCGAACTTCAAACTCTACCACGTCACTTTTTGGGTAAAGCAATTCAACTTCATGTCCATTACAAGGTCTACAAGAGAAAAACTTTAGGCCTCTATAACTTCTTACCTTTTATTTTCTTTTACTTTTTTCTTTTCGATTACAAACCTATGATCCCCAATCCACAATCTCTCTTGATCTGTAATGAGTATAGCATAGCTCATGTGAGCTAAGCACGTGTGGGTTTGTAAATTTTGACCAAAATCATTGGTATAAGGATTATTTAATTTAGAGGCCAAATTGGAGCACTTCAATCCATTGAGACACAAGTGGATAAAACAAAACTTACATACAGCTACCAAACTTGAAGCTATACAGCAGGGAATACTGTGTATCACTTTTGAGATTTATATCTTCCCGCGTCTATTTCATGTGAGTTGTTCAGAATTCAGACTCAAACTCAATGGGGTCTTTTACTTGAGCTGAAAATCAGACACTAGTTTCTATATTATTGCTCTTGTAATGATTCTACCCCTTATTCGTTCTTGGATCAGTCCCATAATTGCTAAACATAGAGAGAAGGGTAGCCAATTCCCATATTAAATTACATAATAGAAACCAGAGCAATTACACAAGTAGAGTGCAAGCCAAGCTAATTTACAAGATATAGAAGCAGTGTAATTTTGGCTGACGTTTTGTACAAATCCATCAGAATTCTAATGTTTGGCAAGCTAAGTTAATAAAAGTTGTTGTTTGCTTATCAAAAATAATAACAGAAAACAAAACAGTGACACAGACAAGCTCAGATGATCTTCCAATCACAGATGCGGCATCAAGTAGTTAAAGATGTTTTCAAAAGGATAACTGAAGGTGCAAGAGAGGAGTCATTTTGTGCACTTGACATTACTTCAGTAACAACTATTACACCACACCCTCAATTACTCAAACTAGTCGGGGTCAACTATATAAATCGGTTACATCCATTCTGTTGCACTTGGGTCCATTTTGTTCCAACCACTTAATTGTCTTTTAACTTTTAAGACAAACTGGGGTTCCCTAAAAACTAGATAAATCTCTAATCAACTTAAAATAACTCCAAGAAAACACAGGACATAACATATGTGTACCTATAACAATTAAATTTAATCTCTACTAGTCAATATTGCTTATATGTATCTCTTGCTTCAAAATTTCTTTAGTCAAAAAGCTCTATATATGATAGCAACAGGAAACTCCGGAGCAGTATCTTACTGAAGTTACGGGAGCTAGTTATCTTAGTATCATGTTCATTAAGGAATGTAACTTGATAGAAATAATAAGAAACAAGAATAATAGTATAACATCTTTTTTTCTTTGAGAAGGTAAAATAATGAATAATAATATAACTTCTTAAACCAGTAATCATTGGCCCACTAGACTTCACCAATTCAAAAGTAAGATACAATACCCTAATGAATCTGCAGATATAACTTCAATTTTTCGCAATAGCAAGGCCAAAGAGTAAGAGTAAGAGCAAAGAGCCAAGAAACATCCATTTAGCGGCATAACAAGCAAGAAAATCTGTCTTCCCCAGTTGGATAATCTGTTAACTCTAAACTTAAGATAAAGAGAATCTTCTTGGAAAACATAAACTTCCATCAGCTAGAAGTAAAGCTGTTCCAAGGGAAGGAGATCCGACAAATCACACATTGGTATACAACAACATGGCTAAAGTGAGGTGCCCTAACTTCCTTAACAAGAAAACTACAAAAAGAAAGAAAGATCTCATCTTTCATTCTTGGTATTTACTAATTCATTTGGAACAAATTCAAATTGGGCTACCACATCTCATTTTTCATTTTGAGTACCCAAATCAATCAGCTCAACTGGGTTCCCAATTAACATCATTTTTCAAACAACAACGCAATTCAAAAACATCTACAATTCAATAAATCAAGCAAATCATGGAAAAGAGCACTTACTTTCCATCAAAGAGAGCATCAAAGACAAAAGAAACCAAATGATGATCTGGGTTTTGCTCATCAATCTCAAGCTTTAACGAATCTTTATGCACATTTACACCACTCTTAACTTTCTTAGCTTGTTGGGTCTCAACATAAGGTGATGGGGTCACCATCCCCACCACCTGATGATGAGGAGGAGGAGGTAGGTAAGAGGCAGACCAATCATTGTTATGATATGGAGTAAAAACAGACCTACCCACTACAGGATTAGTGCAGTGGCAGGTAGAGGGGTAGGAGTAAGAAGGTGGGGGTGGGAGGAGATGAGGTGGAAAAGGGAAAGGAGGAGGGGGTTGGGGGTGGTAAGGAGGGTCAGAGGAGTAGTAAGAGTAAGAAGAAGAAGAAGGGTAGGAATAATAAGCATTCCAGTTATGATTTCTTCTTCTGTTGTTGCTCTGTGAAACGCCCATCACTATTTTGCTCCACCGTCCTCCGCCGCACACCACCGCAGCTCAGCTCTGTTTGGACTGTTGGGACTTTAGAGTGACAAATGCCTCTCTCTCTCTTGGGAAATAACAGTGACCTTCCTTCTGTCCTTTTCTCTCTCTTGGTTTTTTTTTTTTTGAAACTTTATTTTTTTAGGTAAGATTATTCTAATACAATTTGTCAAAGTTTGGTTGAGAAGAGTTTCTTTTTTTATGGAAAAAGACATCAAATGCATTTTGAAATTGCTTGGATAAGTTAAGTAATTGAATTTTTATTTTTTTATACACCTTAAAAGTGAATTTCAAAAAATCAGATTCAAATTTAATAAATTGAACGGAAAACATGTGTTTCTGATGATTTAACGTATTATAAATAAAATAATTATCCTTCATTATATAATTATCATCTTAATATTTTAAGTTTCGACTCATTTCATTTCGCTTCACCTATAAAATCTATTTATCTTATCGAATAAGAACTCTAAACGATTGATTTTTGACTATTTATATTGAATAGATAGCTTCAATATTCATCCGATTTCATAGTGTTTCATAGTTCATTCTCATCTTTATATCGTTAATCGAAGTTTCAATGGCATAATCAAAGACATTTAGTGATTTCAATTTATATGTGCAAGATAGACATTTTTATCTCAATCTATAATTTAAGCATGTTTGATAAAAAAAAATCTAGTATGTTACAATCTATTTCACCATTTTAAAACTAAACGGAAGTCTTATATCTCTTCTTTTTTTTTCATGCGATTTGAGATATGATTTTTTGGTCTTTAATTTTTTTTCAATTTACAGTTTAAATAAATAATAAAGACTTTAATATGTAATAAAAGAAATTGTGAGACTTATTATTGTAGTATAGTATGAGTTTTTGGTTGTGGCAAGTGTTGTTGTTTTGATCGTGGTCAAGAGTTCCGCTTTCATATAAAATTGATATGCTTTTACTATTTTTTAAATTGTTGAATTGTCATTTAAATTGATTACTTTGAGGTTTTACCATGATGAGATTGTTAAATAGGAAAACAATAGATGGAGAAATTACTAAAATTTTAGATGATGGTATAAATACATTATCCTACTTTGAATTGAAGAATAAATCTAGAATATGATGCTCAAGTGTATATTATATGTGAGAATGCCTAATAGAGGTACTTAGATAGAAATTATATCAGATAATATAATGAGAAATTGTGAATAGTTATTTATTTTCTTGATCGCATGTGACTTCTATATATATGCAGCATTGACAAATGATTCAACAGGATCGGCTCAGGCCTAAATTTTGACATCAAGAGTCAGTTACACTCTTAAAGTTTGAGGTGTGACATAATAATTATTTAATACTTAGTATTTTCTCTCTTACTAGAAATGCTCTTTTATGCGGTAAGGGGTACATAATTTGCAAAAAAAAGAAGATGATGTTCTCGACTTTTTTATTAAAGTAAATGAGCATGTGTGAGAGTCGAGTTTTGAGGCTTACAGGTTGCAGCAAGGTGCTTGAGTTGTTTCAAATGTTCTTGGCAAAACTAATTGAAAAAAGTGTTAAAAAATATTTTTCTTCTTGAGTGTAGTTTGATCAAGGACGAACAATGATTTAAGTGTGTGGGAGTGTTGATGGTAGGTCAGAACATGAGTTTTTAGCTATATTTTTGCTTTATTTGCCACTTTGATTGTGGTTCAACCATAATATTTATGTTTGATGCTTATGACGACACTTTTTAAATGTATGATTAATTTTTAAATTTTTAAAATAGTTTTGGAGCCAAAATAGATACCTTGACACCTTGAAATTTGAGTAGAGGTCAAATTAATCGAGAGAACGTCGAAGTTCGAGGAGCAAAGATGCAGGAGAAACATAAAAATCATGGCTTGAGAATTTGGCTTGGCGCGACCCAAGCCGCGACGCGTAAGGTATAATTGTGCAAGATTTTCAATCCATCTTTTCAAGGTTATTTTGGTATAAGATCATATATATATACATGATATAAATACTCCAAAAAAACACGAAAAAGATGGACACACGAAGAACACAGAAAAAACAACTAATGATTGGAAACAAATTTTCACTAGTTTTATCATCTTTTTTATTCAATACGACAGTAGCAATTGAAAATTGATTGTAATTGCCATGCCCCGAGTCTGCACATTGGATGTGGTTGACACTCGAGAATCATTGTTGGTCCCCAAGCAAACCTTTGGTCTGGCTGACTATGACACATATGACTCAACAGAATACACAGAAGCTTTAATATATGAGCATATAAAGCATTTAGAGAACTTTTAAAACAACATCTAAAAATACTTAATATAAATAGTAAATATTTAATAAAACATCTAAGAAAAATATTGGAAACCTTCTAACTCTGTCTGTTCATGAAGTCTCTACTATCAAAAGATTAATGTCAGGACAAAAACCACGACGCGTCTCAAAACCCTACTACTATATAGTAATAAAATAGAGTCCTCCGAAAGCAGAGAGGTCTCACCAAAAGCTGGTAGATGAAGTAATCTCAACGTAATGCCTGTTGATGATCCTAAATACCTGAATCTGCATCATAAAAAGATGCATGTCGAATGACATCAGTACATTGAATGTACGAGTATGTAATATGACTGAATAAAATAATAACTGAATTGCTGACTGAATACATATCAAGTAAAACAATATATGAACAAGTGGTGGAAAACCATTTGTACATTACAATAAGATATGCAATAAAAGCAATATGAGAATAGAAAACTTTACTTTGTGGAGAGTTTCTCTAACCGACAACCAACACTAGCCTAGCAATGATACAACGTTTCACCCATATTGCAAGGGTCATCATATACTTTGTCGGGGTATAGGATGCTGACTATAACTACAAAATTCATCTAATAAGCCTTCGTGAGGCAATGAGGAGTCGCCCAAAAAGTTGATGTGATCCTATCCTACGCTAGCTATGTAGTTTTATGGGCTTTGAGTGAAAAATAAACTCTTACCCAATTCGGTGCTCGATACTATTCCCAAAAATATCAATATCAATATCAATATGTTCAATTGTCCTATGAGAGAACTTTCTTTACTTTACTTTCACTTTGCTTTGCTGCAGTACCTTTCAGAAAATCAATTATACTCTTTCTCTTTATCAACTTTCAAATAGTACATATGAAACCATTTTATTCTTTCTTTAAAAATTCCTTTCAAAGCATGCATTTAAAAGGTATACTTCTGGACTCATCTTTCAAGTCTGAAATCAATGTATAAGAAATCTCTTATACTCTATAAACGTGACTACGAATTCAATATGCTTAATAGAAATCAAAATCTCAACACTTAAGGAATTATAACTCAGAATAAGAAACACAACTGAATTCGATTTTCAAGAGACTACGAATAAAACTCTGAACATAATATTTTAATGACTGAATTTAGATGTAGGGTGTAGGGAAGAACTTAGTCCATTAGTATGAGTAACCTTACATACCTGAAAGAACAAGGTTCTTGAAGAAAAACTTGCTTGGAATCCTTGAAACCCTAGCTTTGGTGCTTCTTGAAGTTCTAGAGCATAGATGTTTTTTGATAATGAGAGGATTGAAATAATGAAAACTTATTGATTTTGGATTTTGGGAGAAATTAATAGTCATGGGCGGGGTTTTGGGATGAGGAAAAGATATAAACGCCATCCTAAAATGTGAAAGAAGAGAAAATTAAAAGAATTACAAAGTAACGCGCGTGATCGCGCAACTGAAGCTTAGTTCGCACAGCACTTCGCGCAACCTTAACGGTAACCTGACCTTGTCGTGCAACGAACGTCCACTTCGCGCGTCGATTTGTGCAGAATATGTAGTGCCCAAATAAATGGGCTCAACTTTTAGCACATAACTTAAATTGACGAACGATTAAAACGGTTGAAAGAAAACTTCAAGGCCTTTCATTTAGTTGGTATTAAGCCTCAAAACTCTTCATATGTTAGGAGGTATGATTGGTTGAAGATGACCCTTGAATGAACTGACACGGAAAAACTTAATTGTTAGGTAACCTTTTAACTTTATGCTAAATGCTCATTATGACCTTAACTCACATTCAAAACATTTATAATACTTAGGAATGGACCTTAACATATATAAACAAGTAGTATATTACCCGATCGGATTTGATACAGTAACGACAACATATTCAGATTCTAAGAGTAGAATTGTGAGGTGTTACAGTAATGAATTCTAGATTTTTTTCTTCTTTGACTGTTTTTATTTTAACGCTAATATAGAACAATTTCGCATACGATTTTGACAAATATAATGTATTTATTGATGTTTTTAAATTCGATTCTTATTTAGTTTGTTGAACTTATGGATAGTAGTTTTAATTAAATGTTGAGATATTTTTGAATATTTTAATCGAAAGAGGAGATGTACTATAAAATATTTGTATATAAATCTGATTTAGCTCAATTAGGATAATACTTTGTACAACTAGAATTCACATTTTCGAAAAAAGGACTCCTTTTTTATAATATGTTAATATTAAGTTGTCAAAATTGAAACATGATACAATAAGAAGAGAAAAAAACACCCTACAATATAAACTTTTTGTTTGTCTTTCCTCTTTCAATTTGTTGACAAAATACTCTCATGGAGCTTTTCGAGAAAGGAAAAAACATTACATGGAGAAGGGAAGGGAAAGAATAGAGATCATACAAATCAAAAGATTAACATTGGTATTACTAGACTATAAAACAATTACATGTCAAGTAATCCATTCTAAGTATATATGCTAATCAACAATTACAAATACAAACAAGAAATTTAAGGCCAAAAAAAAAAAAAATCACTCAACAATCTACATGTCTTAGTTTTTACAAGTACATAGATCAACCATAGCACTTAAAGCATTCAAATCACAAATCTTTAATTATGAAAAATGTTGTCTTACAAAGCAAAAGAGAAAGAAGAACACTCTTTTTTTTGTTTTCCAGCCGGTGAACGGAGAAGTCTAGATTAAATCTGAATTGCGCACTGCAGGGCCCATTCGGGGTGGCGCTCCAACAGGAAAGAATAACTTAATCAACAAAGTTCTGTTCTTGGTTTCTTCCTAACAGAAATGCAACCTCTTTGATGATCTCTAAATATTTTAAGCTCAGAACAATCCCTCAAATCTTCAAGACTTATGTATTGTTGTTTCACCATTCTTGAAAAATCACAACCAGTATCATTAATCCAAATATAAGGGTGGCAAGATTCATCATAATAATAAAGTAAACTCTTAACTCCACCTTTATAATAATTATTATTACTAGGCATATAAGCCTTGTAAATTTTCTTGGAATTTAGCCTCTTTGATGATCCTGGTTTCAATGTATGAACTTTCTTCAAGATTGAACCAACCCTTATTTGCAATTCAATTGATTTATCACTAAAATTCCAAATCCTTGTTCCAAAACTAGAGACTTGAGCTTGATCTTTGCACCCATTGAAGCATTTCACTAAAGACACAAGGCTAAAATTACCACCACTCTCCATTTCATTATGTGCAACAAGTTGAGTCTTTTTTTGGTCACCAAGGCTAGCTTTTTAAAGGGTCTAGATAAAGCAAATAGTCATCATATATTTAGTGTAACTTTCAGCCAATTGCTATATATTCCAAACTTTGCCTACTAATTGATTCTGATATTCTTGGATTTGTGGGCCATTGAAAATGTAGTAACTCTTTGGTTAAGAGAAATTAAGTTTATTAGCTGTGAGACTATGACATGATTTTAAAGAGTGACATGAATTATATATATATATATTATATATGATATTTATTAAAGACATCTATATTTTACGGTGATTATGGTAAAACTAATAGTGTAAATTGTTAACCATTTAATGTTGTGCTAATAGAATAATTATAATTATGCTAGGAGGAAAAAAAGGCATTTGTGGGAATATCTCTACTGACGAACTATTCAGTAGTACGGATTTTTTCATGTCATTAATGATTTCAACATCTATGATTGAGTTGCCAACTTTTTTGGATTGAGTAAAATGAAGCAAATTTGGTTGAGGTTCATGAGCTTGTCAACCATTTCTACATCCGGAATGGAGGGTTGCTTTTGTTTGAAGCTATTCCCATTAGGTTGCTTTCTCCGAGGAAGGTGTTTAAAAGACATTAGTGGACTTAAAAGAGTTAGCCTGCTCAAAGGAGCTTAACTAGAAAGCAGATCAGGTCTTACGCAATCTTAGATTATCCATCATCTTTTCTTTATTTGTATCACCAAAACACTGAAGGGCCGTCTATATGTACCTCCGGAGCGCTGGCCCATTCAAGAAAAAGAAGTAGGGAAAAGACTAGCAAATTTCTTAGGCTAATAGAGTAGGTGGTTGTAAATTTACTACTAGTTATAATTAAGTTTATTAGCTGTGAGACTATGACACATTTTTTTCTATTAAGGAGTGACATAATTTATATAAAATATGATATTTCATAAAGACACCTGTATCTTTCAGTGATTAAGAAGTGCCTCCTAAAACTTTAAAAAAAATTAAACAACATTTAAGTAGTATGATAGGCTTATTAGGATGATATAATGTAGGCCAAAAATCTTGAGGTGTTTAAAGGGGATTTAAGAAAAATGTCCATTTTCTTGACAACAATGTCCAATCTTCATTTCTAAGGTACCACATAATTTGGACTATAACAAGATAAAAGCAACTTTCTTGGGGTCAGAAAAGCAAGAATTGTTTAATAGTGAATTATGGATTAGGCTTCAAATAATTTTGCTTTATCTGTCATGATTATGCTTGTGCTTTTTTAATCTTTTTTTAACTTTAATAATTATAATTTCTAACAAGAGCACCTTTAGCCTCTTTCTGTTTCTGGTGAAACTTCAGCGGCAGGCAAAGAATTCAGAATTGCCAATTCTTTTATAAGATATTGGGACTTGACTTGACTGTGGTCCTGACCCACCAGCCATTTGGTGAAAAGTACTACCAAATATTAGGCCACACCAAAAACTTTAGTGCCCTTGTTATGATGTTTGTTGATGTACAATGAGGAAAAATATTGTAGTGCTAGTAGTTAAAAGTATCTTCTTGTGTTCCCACATGGTTCCATTGATAAAATGCAACATGCCTAGTGCAAGAACATGAACTGCTTTTTTGAAATTCATATGTTAGTGTTCCCAAGTAAGGAGATAAAGGTTCTATCGATAACTTTGTGTGATACTTAGGCAAAGTTGAGTGAGTGATCCTTTCTCGTTACAAAAAATAGTTTAGACTTTCGTGAAATAAAGTAAAAGTTGAATGACCATCCATCCAGAATGAAACGTACCAATTCAAGGCCAACCATAGTCGCCTTCACCAGTTGCTCACTCTATGGATCCAAAAGTAACTTAGTAAAACATTGCATAAGTTTCAGTTCCAATAAAATGACTGTCACAAACAGATGCACAACTGAGTTTTAGTTTTCTCTTGAGAATATAAGGAGCAAGTGCTTTATCAAGTCCAATCCAAGAACATGATAAAGGGTTCTTATGGGTTTGAGAAGTAGACCAAGGGTACGCGTAAAGGAAGAAAATTATTTCCCCGGGTTTATTACACTGGTGGTAATGGTAATCCAAGATTCGTCGATTTAAAGTAGCCCCAAAAAGAAACTAAATAATTCAATTTCTGTCCAAACTACGTCCATTTGTATGATCTGCCTGTACAAATGAAGACTATGAAAAAGCTTCACCAAAGGGATGCCAAAATCATCAATAAGAAATGATACCTATAGCCATGGCGCAAGTATGAAATTTACAAAGATAATACCAGTCCTATTTTTCATGATTGTCTTGAGCAGAATCTATCTTTATTAAAAGGGGCTGGTCGAGACGTGCAGCTGAATCAGCCACAGTTGGTAGCTCTGGTATTGACAATATGTCATCAATGTCTTCATTTTCAGCCAGTGCTTTTTCTAAAGCGGCCTTTGCAACTCTTGTCACACAAATAATCAAAAACACTGCAATACACACAACCAAGGTGGTGGTTATTTGAAATCCTACGTTCAAATGTGTAGGCATTTAATCAAAGATGCAATAAAGATCCTAACATCATTTGCAAATAATTTACACACGTATTACTCAAATACATGTTAATATTCCAAAAGACTTTCACAATGAAACAAGCTGGGGGGAGCAGCAAAAAATGCTTGGTGAGAAAAAAAATTCCATTCATGAGAAGGATGATTACTTTTAGAATTGCTAGACTAGAGAGCGCTCTATACTAACAACATCATTCTCAAATAATAAAAGCAAAGTTATACACAGGTAATACTAAAGTATATAACTACATATTAATATTTCAAGAGACATTCACAATGGAAAAGCTGGAGGGAGCAAATGATGTTTGGTGTGAAAAGATTTGCAGTTCATGAGACGGATGAATACTTTTAGAAAAGCTGGTAAGGTAGTTACATATAGCCCTTTAGCTTCTCCTCTTCTACTTCTTGAAGTCTTATCAAAGAATCTATGGCCCTCCCCAAACCCCACTTGTGGGAATACACCGGGTATGTTGTTGTTATAAAAGAATCCATGGCTACACTGAAAGCTTTTTATTTATTTATTTTGCAACTTCTAAGTTCTTATCTGTCTCCCTTTCTCTGATTGTTAAAGGTTAAGTATATTAACTTCAGCAATAAGAGAATGCTGAAAAATAGGTACAAGAGGAGGCTACATTACAAATTGTGTAATGAGCTCAACAAGTCAATCATGGCATTTATGTCATTTGCAATAGCAGCCATGTAGCACCCAAAAAAAAGAAAGAAGAGATGATATACATCTTTGCAAAATAGAGACTGAAGAAAGCATCTATTTACAAGGGTCGGAGACCCATAACCCTTTCTTATTATTAGTAAGATAGCTTGTCTTGGCTCCGCACCATGCATCATTCCAATCCGGTTTTCATGAATATGGAACTCCATTCACTATATTTTGCATTGTTGATAGTTATGTATAGTAATTTTTTTTGGATAAATAGTTATGCATAGCATATACTTGATTGTTGGTCTATGTTTGACAAAATTAGGTTATCAAAATGTCAGCAGGGGTATGCTCAAGTTTTAAGAGAGCGTCAAGGTCTTACGCATTTCCCCAATTAATTCTATTCGAGTCAAATACAAGTTACATTATAATGCCAGCATTCAAATTAAAGAGCCGCTTAGAAAAAATTGACTGGTGATTTTCACTTTCTAACAACATATGAACATCTTGAGAAAATATTAACTATTTGCAGCAATTTCACATGTAGAAATCTTTTCTGATCAATAACAAAAAATTAATGCAATTTATTAGTATTAGAGACTCACCAGACACCAAAAGCCCCAATATTATCATAGCCTGACCACACAACAAACAAAAAGAAAAAAGGATTGTCAAAAATTCAAATAGAACAAACAACGAGAAGGATTGATTTAATACAATCATTCATTTTATTGGATAAGAAGTCCACAGCAAAGTAGGGCTAGAATGATTACTAGGGCTGTCAAATTAGTGGGTTGGGCTAAATTTGCACAAGTAGAAATGATTACCAACTTATGAATTTTTTATCAATAGTTGCCAACAAAGCACTTGGTTTTGGCATTTGTGATCTTCTATTTTTTTGGTGATCAAGTAAATATTGCCATTTATGTGACCTATTTATTCATTTTGAAAAAATAAAACATCACCCACTAAAAAATTAGTAACTGTAGGTTAGAGTTCAATTAGTGAGGTATCATTATGTTAAGCTGAACATATATTATTCCACATACTGGTTGCATTCATATGAAATTTAAAATTGGTGAATATTGCGACGAGTGTAGTGCGACATCCATATGCAAGAAACTATTAGGACAAATTCAATTTTAGAAATACTGAACAATGAATGAAATAAAGAATCCAAAAATAAAGGCAAAATATATTATTTGAATAAACACTACGAATGTAGAAAATGTACACTTATTGCTCACTTGAAGCTCAGAACTGCTTGTCTTTTGTAAAATAAAACCTAAAAATGGCAACAAAGCCAAGCTAAGTCATTTCAGTGGAGGACAGTTCCACAGTCCATACTAACCCAATCCATGCAAGTTTCACCAAATTGACTGCGTGTCAAAGCTGAGGCTACAAATAATAGATCCCATGTATAAGTAAGACAATTAGCCATTCTCTGTAACTGTCATGACTTGATCCATTTTGTCGGTGCAACATTTCAACAACTACTTCTATGACACAACCTCAAGTTGAGGGCGGCTTTGAGAATCCTCAATGTCATAAATGCTCTATTTGGGTTGATAATGTATTTCAATATTCCATACTTAAGGATTATATTTCTAATATACTCCAGTGATTACATCTTAATATACTAAGGGGTCGTTTGGTGTGAGGGATAATACCAAATAGTCCCGGGATTAAATTATAGTACCGCTATATTTGTTGTTTGGTTGGCAAGTTCGGGATAACTTATCCCGGGATTAATAATTAGTACCGGGATAAG
>JAJOOH010003391.1:0-15842 GCA_029582605.1 Solanum gracilifrons | reverse complement strand
TTTTGTCAAATTGATCAGTTTTTTCTATTATTCTTGTAATTCTTCCTGGAAGATTTTCTTTAATATAATTTAATTCAATTTCTATCATTTTTAACCGTAAGGTTAATTGTTTATTACTCTCAACGAGATCTTTTATTAGATCTGTGATTTCTTTTAAACTCATTTTTATTCTGAAAAGTAATAATCAGATGTATCAAAGAAATTATAATTTATTATATTATATCTTTCTTCTTGTTTTTTATTTCTTAGGGTAATTATTCTTATAATTTTCCTCTTAGGATCTTCTCCTAAATCTTTTATTGCTTGTAATATTGTTACAAGTATATCTACATCTATATACCAAATTGGTTTTATAGTTGTAAAATCAGTATCCATGGCTCTGATACCAATACGTAGGGTTGTTTGTTTAAACAGGGTTGCGGAATATTGTTTTTAACCAGTAAAAACTTTATAATTTTTTAATATAGAAAGAGCGTTTTGATATTCAAAATACTCTTGAGCTCTATATCTTTTCATTTCATTTAATGAAAATATTAATGTTTCATATGGATGGCTAGCATGTTCATATACTAATTCCATTTCTCTGATTGCTCTATCCATGTGGAATAAAGCTTTTTTATGCCCCCAGGCCCTGTCTCTTACTTTATGTAAGTGTATTTGAATAAATCTCATTATATGGATTTAATTAACAGGTTACTATTAACAGGTTACTGCAAAAGCATCAATGTTTTGCCTTTCGGCATGATAAGCAAATAGCATGATTATATTCATAAAGATGAATTTATCATTAGAACTGATAATACTCAAGTTTCAGGACTAATTTTTAACAGGCTTCCTTCTGAACCACAATACAGAAGATTGCATCGATGGCAAGTATTATTGTCTTTCTATTCTTTTTCTATAGAATATACTAAAGGAAATGACAATTTTCTCGCAGATTTCATCTCTAGAAACGTCCAATATGGACAATCAGACCAAAATCCTGGTAGACAGGATATATGACAAGATGAAGACAGTGGATGAATCCATTGATGATAAAAGCCAAAGGCTATTCAAAATCAGAGATGAGCTAGCAAAGCTATCTGAACAATCTCGGATACTACAATCCGAAATAAATCAGCTAAGCACAAATCAAGCTGAAAGCATGAGAGAATTTCTACTCTTATGTGAATATCTGGACACACGTCCAAAACAGAATTCAAATCTGAAAGGGAATATTAGTCCCAACAAAGTGGCAGGAGATGTCCCACTAGCACCTAGTGCCAAAAACATCTCGACGGTAAACTCGAATATGCCAATTTCTATATCGAAAGAGAAAGAAAAAAGTCGAGAAAACGAAGCTACAAGCTCGTCCTCAGCAAAGGCTGAAAAGAATATATCTGGGAAACCAGAAAGCAAAACTAATCAAAGTCCTTCGGGAACAAAAGTTTTTTCTTCATTTCAGGTTGGAAAGCAACATCCGAAAGAAGAAGAATATCTAGCTTTCACTAGATATGTCTACAATCTCCCAGAAGAAAGCGGAGAAACATATGGTGTTTTAGGAACAACAAGTTTGTTTCCTAGAATATCAATTTTTCCTAACGGAATACCGGGCTTCACGGCTCAATTATTCGAATTTGGGTACCTAGATCGTGTTTACACTAAACCTGATCTAAAGGAATTGTCCAAGTTACCATCAAAATTGTTTGAGGCAATAAAAAACTTTGCTCAGAGCAATGGGGTATACTGCAGGTTCTACAGCATATCAATGGAGTGCCAAGATCTGCAAGCTTACTATCCTACCCTCAACTACATTTCGGTTGAAAAAATTAAAGATTTTAATGTTAAGGCCACAGGAGTTGATAAGAAACTTCCACACCTTAATAAGAAATGGATTCAAACAAGAAGAGCTTTAGGGATAAAAGCCTTATATGCTATTCTAAACAGATTTTACAAAGAAGATTGTAAAGTTATCGATCAGGACAGTGATTGGGTCTTGATTACTAAAGGAAAAGGCAAGTCCGAGGAACTCAGAGAAAGAATTCTGGACATAGAACTTCACAGGCTTGGAGCCACCGAAGAAACATGGAAGCTAGCATGCAAAATGCTAGATCACAATCATGCCTAAAAGACAAGTAATGTAAGCACTTACGTCAAGAAGCATTCAAAAGGAATCAAGTGATGTAGGCACTTACGTCATAAAGCATTCTAAAGGAATCAACTTCCTTTTGAAAAAATAAAAAGAAGGGCCCCATGTCGGCAATTATTCAGAAAAAGACGATGGACAGATTATCTTTCAAAGTTATCTCTAAAGAATCTTGAAAAGCAAGGGCTAAGGAGATAATTATGTAATAGTTTAAGGAAGTCCTTAAAACAATTTCTTTTTGTAATAAGTCCCTCCTTACATCTATAAAAGGAGAGGAACTCATATTAGAGAAGGTAGACTACATTCATCTGAGAAAATTGATAGGTACCTTACCAAAAATATGAGTTGTAAGCTTTGTGAGTAGTACTTCTCCCGTCGGGGAAAAGTATATTTTCTTTTATGTTGTGAGTATTTGTAAGATAGTATGTATGTAAGAATTATATCATGAAATAAACAGTTGGTTTCTATACCTCTCTTCTTAAAACTCCATCTATAGTCATAAGTGAAGGTTGCGATCTTCAGCCTCAGGGAGGAACAGTAGCCGAGACAAATACTGTTCATAGCCTAAAGGGAGAACTACTGCGGTAGCGATAAGACTATTCATCGACAAAAGAGAAGAAAGGTATACACGCAAACTTTTTATTACATGTTATAAATTTTACTAACATACTATATTCGCATATATTTTACAAAACATAAAATCGCCTTTTCATGACTTTGGTTCCATTTTTCTAACGGATTTTCTCCATAAGATTTTTGTAAATTTTCTTTAATTTTTTCTAAATTAAGACATTTACATGTTATTTTTCTTAGATTTTCTAAGTATCTTCTTTTAAAGTTTCCTTTATCATGCTTCTCTAGGTTATAAGGATTTTGTTTTCTTGGGACTTTTATGAAATGTCCACAAGGAGTTTTTAAGCTTATCATATATAACGTTTGATGATAATCTTGAAATTGTTGCAAAAAATCATTTCCTAATAACAAATCTGTTTCCAGTTTATCATAGGCAAATAATTTTTTTATAGAAACAATTTTTGATCCTAAAATTATTTCTACATTTTCTTTGGATTTTGTTAATTTTTCTTTATCTCCTGTGATTCCTATCATAGAGATATTACTTTTATTTGAATCCCAATTTTTTATTAAGAAGGATTTTGCTAAACTTGCTTCTGATCCATTGTCAATTTGACAACAGGTAGTTAATTTTGTATCATAGAAAGTTATTTCTATGAAAACAGATACTCTGAAAGTTGTTTCTTTCGGCATTTACATTTTTGGTAGGAAACAGGTTTCACCTTTATACATTATTTCTATACAATTTTTGCCAATGCTATAGTCTTCTAGTTTATTAAGAAATAAATTTCCTAATATTAATTCTTGATCACTTTCGTGATTTGTGATATAACATGGTACTGTTATTCTTATAGTATCTAGTTGCATTGGTATATTCACCATATTTTTACAACTAAAATTATTACCTTCAAAGGTTGTATAATTGTAATGCTCTCCTTCGTAAACTGGTATTCCATCAATTAAGATACCTTTTACATGGTTAGCAGTTGCTCCTGTTTGTATCAAGATTTCTTGATTTTTCCATTCAATTCCGTTGAAAATTCTTCCTTTAATGGTTGTTATGTTTGGAGTTTCCAATTTTATAGGATATCTGTTAGATATGCTTTTCCTTATGGAATTTCTCCCATATTCAATCGAAAGTCTAGGATTACTAGAGCTTCCTATTTCTTGAGTTTTTCCAAAACGGATTTCATATTCATCTGGAATATGTGCTTGTTGAATTTCTGCTTCAACTATTCTTGCTATCCCTGCACATTCTTGATCTATTTCGATCATTCCTTTATTTTTATAAATTTTTCCATAGTTTGAATTTGTCACTGTGTACAGAGCTTGGTAATATATACTCATTATATGATTACCTGGTTTAAATAGATCATTTCTTTTGATCTGAAAGTGCAAACTTAATGCATCATTAAAGTCTGCGTCTTTTAATGATATACAGTATTTTGGATAATACGTGAAGAGGAGTTTGGTATAGGCTAGATTTCCTTCAACTATACCAAGGTTTCCTTCTCTTGCATTTATAAATCTTTCATCAGATAGATTTATTACTATCGGACAATTGATTCCTTCTTTGAAAGTCGATTTGACAAGTATTTGGATTCCTCCTAAATGAACATAATTCATTTTCTTTCTTTTCTTTTCCGGAATTTTTATCAGAATTTGTTCTATCATAGGCTTTGTTAACAGGTTAAGTTTATGTTTTCCTGTTGTTTGGGTAATTTCTATTACCTTTTCAATTTCTTGATATTCATGATAAGAGATTTTATCTCTTGCAAACATTCTTTGCATTCTACTTAGTAGATTATCTTCTACTTTAAGATTTAATTTTAATCCTTGAATTTTTCTGAATGTTTCTCCGTCAAAGGTTGCTTTTAATGCATATCCTCTGTGGTCTTCTTCAGTTTCAAGAATTTGAACTGGATCATTACTGTTTTGAATTTCTTTATTCATTTATTCAGAGTCTTCTGAACTAGTAGAATTTTCTTCATAGATTTCATCAAAGAAATCATCACTATTAATAGATTTTACTGATTCTAAATCAGAATCGATATCTTCTCTATCAATTTTTGAGATTTTTACTCTTTTCTTATTACATTCGTAACTTTTATGGCCTTCTTCGCCACAATTGTAACACTTGCATTTATCTGTAGTTTTTGAAAAATCTCTTTTTCTTTTATAGTATTTTTTTCTAGGTACATACTTCTGTTTAGAGAAGTTTTTTCTTTTAATTAATCCTTTTTTGGATTGTTTTTTCCTTTTGTAAGGTTTATCACATCCCCATTGAGTAGATGCGTTTGAATCTTTACAATAAATTTGTGTGTTAATTCTTTTAGCTTTCCTTTGGATGTTGTGTGACATACAAAGTTGACCAAGTCTATTTTTTAGGAATTTTATTCTCTGTCCAAGAGTATCTCCTTTCTTTTCTTCTTTTTCATACTCTTCTCTGAAGTATTTTGCCCAAAAGCCTGGTAATTTTTGATAGTATTTTTCTAGATAAGGTAACATTTCCTTACCGCTATCAAATATCTTGTAATAATATTCTTCGAATTCACAAGTGTATTCTTGAATATAACTCATTTTACAAATTTGTAATTTTTCTAATTGCTCTTTTGCAATAGTTCTTATAAATTCTTTGTTATCTTTTTCATTTCCTTTGCCACCAAAGAATTCATTGTAGATGTATACTTTTAAGTTCATTATACCTTCTTGGACTGAATTTTTTAGTCCTTCTAGGGTATCATCTTTGATTATTTTTTCTGCATCTTCAGTTAATCCTGAAAACCAGTCATGTACTTTTCCCATGAATGTGTTTATCATAATGATATATTTTTCTTCGTCTGTATAATTTCCTTTTCCCAAAAGAAAGTAAAGGAGCATGTTTTGAGACCAAAGGTCTAAATTATTTTCTGGATCTCTTTTACACTGGAGATCTAGGAATTGTGCCCCGATATCTCCTGTTGGAAGTCTATTAGGCATAAATTTTGATTTATCATTATTATGATAATTTTTATTATAATCTTCATTCTTTTTTGCTTTATTAGCAAAATTTTTGTCTTCCTTTTCTGGCTCTTGCCATTCGTTTTTTATTGAAGTAGATGCCTCAAATTTTCCTTGAGGACCTCCTGTATCTCCTTTATTCATAAAAACTTTTAGTTCTGAAAGATTCAGATCTTCCATTGAATAAACTAGTTCGTCTAGTTCATTCATCTTCTTTTTCTTTTAGTTTAAGAGTATCTTTGTCAGGATTTTGATTGTCATCAATCTTTTCATCATCAATTTTTTCTTTTGATTTTTGTTTTTCAAGGAATTTTTGGATTAAACTTTCATCCATACTTCCTTTTTGATAAGTGTTTCCACTTGCAAGTTTTTTTGATAACAATTCTTTAACGTATTTTTGACTAATTTTTTTGTCAAATTGATCAGTTTTTTCTATTATTCTTGTAATTCTTCCTGGAAGATTTTCTTTAATATAATTTAATTCAATTTCTATCATTTTTAACCGTAAGGTTAATTGTTTATTACTCTCAACGAGATCTTTTATTAGATCTGTGATTTCTTTTAAACTCATTTTTATTCTGAAAAGTAATAATCAGATGTATCAAAGAAATTATAATTTATTATATTATATCTTTCTTCTTGTTTTTTATTTCTTAGGGTAATTATTCTTATAATTTTCCTCTTAGGATCTTCTCCTAAATCTTTTATTGCTTGTAATATTGTTACAAGTATATCTACATCTATATACCAAATTGGTTTTATAGTTGTAAAATCAGTATCCATGGCTCTGATACCAATACGTAGGGCTGTTTGTTTAAACAGGGTTGCGGAATATTGAGCAACCCTGTTTCTCTGATTGGTAATATTGAAATCGATGTAATTATTATGACAGTAATTATCAGTTTGGTAATTACACAATCTAGTAATTATGTTGATATGCTTGTTTGCTACAATATAATTATAGTCTAATTACAAATGTACTGTTTGGTTGCAAATTTACAATCATAATATTATATTAAATTTTAAAAATAAAAGTTGATTATCTAAAATTAAAAATTTATATTAGACAAATAAGAAACTTTATAAATGATATCGTGTTGTATCAGAGAATATGAGAGAGTATAGATTCTTGTATTTTTTTTTCAAATGATAGGGAATTTTAAAGAATATGGTCAAATAAGTTGTGTATTTGGGTAATTTTTCTAAAATTAAAGTGAAAAGGAGTAGACCCATTATTCACCGAGAAGGAATCGTGCGCCCCAAACCTTCGAAATTTTTTCAAGAAAAACTACATAAATACACAACTTAAAATATTTTAATCTCTAAAATTCTCTAGCATTTAAAATTTTTTTAAAAAAATTTCCCCTTCATCCCTATCCCCTCTTGATACATCTCTACCTCCTCTCAGATACGTCCATTTCCTCTCGGATACATTCATCCTCTCTCGGATACATCTCTATCCCTTTTGGATACATCCTTATCCCCTCTCGGATACATCCCTCCCATTAAGTATTGTATCATTTGCAATGTATCAGACAACCAAGAAATATCTCCGAGAAAATGAAAAGTTCAGAAATTTTATAATTGAGAAAACTTCTGTGATTGAATGTAATTTGTAATGACCTGTAAAGTCATTTTAAATTTTTTTCTTAAAATTACCGTTTATCCCTCCCAATTGTTGTCCCGAGTCATTTCCAATTGGTTTGTGAAATGGACTTCAAGTTTTGAGTAAAAAGTTGTCACTTGTGGAAACTTTAGCGTTTTGAAAGATTAAAGTTGTTAAAAAATGATTTTCAATGTCTTTTGGAGTTTTAAATCTCAGAATAAAATTTCGTCAATTCCATCAGTCTTGGAATGTGGAATTTCGTCTAAGCTAAGAGAGTGGCCGGATTCAGATTTAGACTCTTTTCGTGGAATTGAGGTCCTAAGTTGGAAATTATTGAAACTTTAGCCTTTGGATTGACTTTGATCAACATTTAAGGTACAAATGCTCGGATTAGATAATCGACGGTTTCATTGAATTTGGTAGATGATTTTAGGCCTAAGGGAGGTCTTTGTTGAATTTTCAGAGGTCCTGAACTTAGTTTGGCCTTCTTAGGCAATATGTTAGTTTCTTGTGACTTACACATGATTCAGATCGAAGAGACCTCAGATTCATATTTTGATGGTTCTATTGAGTCCGAAATGTCGACTTCGTATAGCATATTTAGTTTTTGTGTGTGGGGTTACGAATGAATTCTGAGGGTTCTTTCGAAAATATCTGTGTTGGCTAAGTTAACTGGTGTCTGCCTTCATCGCGTTCGCGAAGGATTTTCGCTTTCGCGAGGGTCGACTGGCTCGCGAAAGTGAGAGGTGCCACTTTTTCGGGGTTCGCTTTTGCGAACCAAGGGTCGCGATGATCGCATACGCAACCCTGAGTTCGCGAAAGGATACCTGTGAGGATTTTTTTTTTTTGAAATATCGGAGTTTCTCCCCATTATACATTTTTGAGCTTTGAGGACTCGGTTGAGACGATTTCAAGGGGAATTTCAAGATAAAATATTTGAATAACGATTTTTGACACTAAATCTTCTATTACCCATTATTAAGAATGATTTTTAAGTGATCAAAACAAGATTTTTGGATGATAAAATTGGGTATTCTTCAAGAACTTAAGAGCTTTGATAAATTAATGATTGTGAGCTGATTTCAACTTCATTTTTGAAATGATTTTCATCAGTGAGTTCTAAATATTTTGGGAAACGTATTTTAGTAATGATTTCCAGATTTAAACCTCGTTTTTGGAATCAAATTTATGAGTCGATTTTACCCCATTTTTTCTAATTGCTTGATATGAGTGTTGTTGATTTCGAAATTTCATTGTGAATAATTTTTTGACTAGATTGTGTTGATTTGGATATCATTCGGAAGGGAAAAACTCAAATCTCAAAGTATTTTTTTATCGATTAAGGCAAGTGAACCTCTAAATGTAGAATCTTGTATTCTCTTAATTGAATGTGTTGGAAAGTAATGAGAGTGAGGTGATGAGTTAAATTACTCATATTGAATAACCTTAGCGATAAGAAGGGGATTAAAGGAAAAGGCACCGTGTTAATAATGATGCATTTTGTATTGTGTATTGCCTTGAGTGTTGATTTTTTAATCGGTGATTGAGAAATATTGTGATAGTTTTGTTGTGAATGTGAATTGCTTGAAATTGTCGTATGCTCATTATTTTATGAATATGCCTATTTGTATTGGTTATGAAACACTTAGGTAAGATGTATTGTGATATTGATACCGAAGTCTGTTATGGTAAACAATATTGATACCGAGGTCTATTCTGATAGATGGTATTGATGTCGAGGTCTATTCCGACAAGTGGTATTGAGGCCGATGTTGTTTTCGACCGATATATGAGTCTTGGATGTTCACAGATCTTGATTTGATACTTGTGATATATGAAGTTGATTACTGTGATGTGACTGATGAACTTGATACTTGTGATTGATGAACTGTTACTCTTGGGATGTGATCATTGAGTCTTGTGAACTGTTTATTGTAAACGGTTAGATTGGACTAATTTTTGTGCAGATTGTAGTTATGGTGGTTCGGTTGACATGAGAGGAGTACTCGTATTCTAATCTAGCTTTACCTTGCATTTGGTGGATTGATTGTTGAGTACTGTGTTGTTTGGTACTCACTCCTCGCTTCTACACTAGTACTTATGTAGGTTCGAGCCCGGTTCGGTGTGATTATTTTTGTCCATCTTCTTCTGAGACTTATAGAATAGACTTGAGAGGTAGTTGTTTGTCATCCCGGTGGACCCTCTTAGCTTGTTCCTTATTTATGTTACTGTTGTATTCGAGAGACAACAACATTTGAGATTTGTATTTATCTTTCAAACTATGTTATTATAAATTAGTGGCTTGTACACGTGACAATCAAATTTTGTGGATATTTTGAGAATGACTAAGTTTTTCGCTCTTATGTTATTGATAGTTTACTTTCTGCATTTTTTTCATCGTATTGTTGGATTTTAGGCTGACTTGTATTGGTGGGATAAGATGAGTGTCATTACGTCCATTTCAGAGGGTGACATAATTAACCCTCAAATGTATGAGATTTTTGTACTTTATGCAAATTTTCAATTATTGAAAAAAAATATATCATAACTCAAGCAGCCATTTTCACCTGTTTATTTGTTTTTCATAAAAAAAATAAAAATCAATAGCCAACCCAAATTAAAATAGTGGTCCTCTTTAGGAAAGATAAAATAAAGGAAGAGAGACAAGTAAAAATTGTGTCGAAGTATATAGAAAGAAAATATACCCTCAAGTTCTGATATAATCCAAATTACCCCAACTTTTATAGCTAGATGGATGAATTTGAATTGTGACAAAATTGAGAATCCCAACTTGCAATACAAATTCAATAGCAGATATCTAACAACACCACGTTTCTAAGTCATCAAATTGTGGACGTGCCGGAGTGGTTATCGGGCATGACTAGAAATCATGTGGGCTCTGCCCGCGCAGGTTCGAATCCTGCCGTCCACGATTATTTTTATGCCAAATTTTTATAAATTCTTAAAATGCCAAAAATTAGCAAGCTAAAAAATAAAGAAATTTCGTTAAAATATTTTTTTAAGTGATATTTTGTATTTGATTATATCATAATATTCATAAGAAAAGAAAAAATATTTTTATTAAGTACTAAAACATAAATAAAATAATTAAAATTTAGTAAGAATTAAGTAGGTTATCTGATGACATACATTTTAACTCATTTAAGCCCAACCTGTTGCAACTCAAGTAATTTTTGGGTGGCCAATAACGTGCTCATTTATTATGGACAAAAACAGAAATCTCACTAGTTTAAGGGATAATTACTTGTCTTTCTGTAACTTTTAAAAATTATAAATCTTGTCAAATTTCAGTCTCCGAATACACGAGGTTAGAATAAGGTATCATTTATTTAAGATACAATATTATGTTCAAACGGAATCACATGATTGGAAAAAATGAAATATGATTACAATTCTGAAAATAATAATCTTTTGTGCGTGGAAAACTAAATCATGATATCCCTTAATGTTAGAAGAAGATTGAGAGAAATGATACTAATCCTACTAAGTAGAAATAAATTCTATAAGCAAATGCTATAATTATTGTGGTTATTTCTTTAGTAAATCTTGTGACTTATGTGAGAGATTTGGTGTTAGATTTATGTGCTACTAAGCATATTTGTTATGGTAAAATAATTTGTGCACTAGACCCAAGTTGAAGAAGTATAATAATTTATTTCTATTCACGATTCAAGAATTATTCAAGTTCTTTTAAAGATTTTTTTTAAATTTTTAACTCACTTCTGAAAAATTATTGGTTGATCCTTGTTCGTAGCTAATATTCGGACCAACTTGGCTATTGAGGAATATTGTTGTTATTAGTTTTGGTGTTTCATGTTTCTAATATTTATATCAAATTGATTTTGTCAAATTATTAGAAAAATTGGAGAAAAATAATAATAAATTGAGTATGGTACAATTGCATTAATCCTAATAATATTTTTATGAGCAATGATAATCGTAATTGTTTTTTCAAAAATTTTCAAAAATAATTATAATTTAGGCTCAATTAAAAACTTATAGCTATAATGTACTTAATTATGATTCGTTATTACATGTTAAAAAAAGATAGAAGCGAGCGAGAGAGATTGGAATAGAGAGATTCATAACTACATCCAAATGATGCGTCCAACCAAAATACTACTTACCTTGTACTATACTTTCAGGGATCGTTTAGTACAAACATTAATAACAGATGAAATTAGTAACACATAAATTAGTAAAGCAAATATAAGTAGTGGAGAGATTAGTAATGCAGAGTTTATTTTTATCAAGTGTTTGTTCATTGTTTCCCACCTCATCTTGTGTTTTGATTAGAACTCTATATAAAGCTTCTTAATTATACCCTTGAAAATTATTATGTAATTGGGTCAAGGTAGATAGTTGTCGGACAATATTATTTTTTTATGGCTTTCTAACTAACTAGGAGAAGAACAATTTTGTTGTCATATTTACAATTTTTTCACTTGAGTTATTTGAGGATAAATAATTGTCATCTTAATAAATTGATCATTCACATGGTATTAAATCCTATGTATTAGTAATATCTCCAAATGGAAGGTATCACTAATATCTCCAAATGGAAGGTATAAGTAATACATCCTATAATACGGATTTGGCTCCCCTCCATTACACCTTCCCTCAATTTCGTCAAGTACACCTCTAAATAAGAGACATGTGTCTTATTTAAAGTTTAAAGGTCAAGATTATATTATATTAACAAATATCATAATCATAGTTAAGTCAATTAATTTTAGAAAACTAATCTCTAAATTTGGTAAAAGGTAACAATATATTTCATACAAAATTTTATATTTATTAATATCATTAATTTCATCTTATATTTTTATATTTAAATATTAAATTGTTTGATATTTAAGATGAAAATCAACTAAACAATTTTCTGTACTATTAAACTTTATTCTTAGGTTGAGAGGTTCAGGGGTTAAACGTCAAGGTACGACTCCCCAAGGACCAACCAAGGGTCCTTGAGGAGGACCCTAAAGTCTAAACCCCAAAACTTCCCAAGAACCAAAAAGTTGTAAAAAAGTTGTGATTTCAGCCCACATCTCCCTCTATTTAAACCCCTTCCTTCTTCATTGTTAGGGGTTGAAGGAATTTGAGTCGATATAAGGGAAAGATGCATAGAAATACATTGGTTTTGAGGCAAAAACAGACTCAAAAATCAATAAATATTATAGAGAGTACTTAGATTCCAGTTTTTTTTTTTTTTTTAACACAATATTCTTGCTGCTCATTGGGATTCTTGGAGTCGCTCGTGATGGAGAAAGCTTTCTCTCCTACTCGTCTCGTGTCTCAGTTTGCTACCCCGAAAAAGGTAATTTCCTTTAGACCTTAACTCATTTTAGCCGGCGTTTGGTTTGCAATCTGAAGTCTACTGTTAGTTCTCGTTCTTCCTCGCTCAAATGCTTCTTTTCTTCTGTGGTTTATTATTGACTCTTAATGATCAGTCGTTTTGATTCAAGTTTATATATGTTGTGTTGCTGAACTATAGAATATGTCTTTGTGTGTGATTTATGCCTAAAATCCCTCTGATTAAGAGTTTGGTTCTTCCTTTTGATTTGAATTTCCAAAGTTTGTGTCCTTGTTGCTCTTTATTTCTGTTCAGTTGGTATCTGTTAAGGAGGCTGAAATGATGTCTATTGTTATCCTTAGAGTAAAAATTGCAACTTCGGTTCGGGTCATATGAGTATTTGTTAATTGATCGATGTTATGAGTTTTAGTAATTAATTTTCCCGCATGTTGTTGCTAGTTAAAATCGCAGTAATTCTCCTGTCTATGCCTAAATCTGTAGATACTCTTCCTAATTTTCATTTGATGTTCAATTAAGTTATTTAGTTGGTGTTCCTGCTAAGCAATGCTGCTCTCTATGGGCATTATTTCATGTTGAATTATGCCATTGTCTAAAATGTTTGATTGAATGGTGATGTTGCTTTGTTTAGTTATTCGACTGTAGCTATTTTCTTCTTTGTGTTCAAACATGAATTAGTTGGCTATTGTGACACCTAATGTTTGATACTGAAAACAGTAGTAAATAGTTTTTTTTTACTTAATGTTTTTCCATATTAAGACAATGGTTTGTTACTCATGTATATTTTGTTTATTTATGTCACATGTGATGCTTTGCGGATTCTAAATTGGACTCTTTTCATCATATCCCCGCATTTTCGAGTATTGAGTCAGCCTTTGGTGTTTGAGGGTGAAAGGGAAGCTAATTCAAGCCTCCAAAAGCTCAAAAAGGGGATGTATACCTGTTGTATACAGAAGTATACATTGGTATACATAGCAAAATACCATATTCAGGGTTAAAAATACAGAAAGGCAGGTTGAAAAATGGACAGATACAAAGTACAAGTTAAAATACACATTTGGGAGTCCAAAAACAAGTCGTATACATCAGATATACGCCTAGTATATATCCTGTTATTTGAGGGTAAAAGTTGGCCAAAAGTCCAAGCCCTATTGCAGCAATGACAGGTTGAAGAAGAAACTAAATGGGCTGAACTTGCAGCAGACCCATTATTTATCTTAGGACAGGTTGAGCTCAACAGGCCCAAATTTAATATTTCTTCATTTACTCTTATTTATTTCTTATTTATTGTTGTATAAATTATAGGAACCACATATTATAAGTGTTAAATAACATCCTATCCCTTCTAGTTTTCTATTTATCAAAAATCCCTTAAAAATGATGTTTGCGGGATACGTAGCATTGTGCACGGGATACATTAGGTTTGATACATTTCATATAGCGGGATACATAGCGTTGTGCACGGGATACATTAGGTTTGATACATTCCACATAGCGGGATACATATAGTTGTGCACGGGATACATAACGTTGTGCACGACATACATAGCGTTTGATACATTCTACATAGCAGGATACATAACGTTGTGCACGGGATACATAGCGTTGTGCACGGGATATATAGCGTTTGATACATTTCACATAGCGGGATACATAGCGTTGTGCACGGGATACATGCGGGATACATAGGTAAAATAAGGGATTTTTGAAATTTTTGAAATAAGTAGGGATAAATGGATATTAAGGTAAGTAAATGAGTGTAGTTAAGTAATTTGTCCTTTATTGTTTGTATTAACTAACCTTTTATTTGACTTGGTTTTATTTGATTAAGTTTCCCAAAAGAAAGTAATTTCTCCTTTTATATTCAAATTAAAATATTTATATTTTTACTTAGTTTTATCTTATTTTATTATTGTCTTACTACCTATATATTATTTCCCTTAGAAAGTTCCCTTTAGTTTATTCCCTTAAATAAAAAATGGATTTGTCTTACTTAATTAATTCAAGTTAGTCAAATGTTTTTAGTCAAATCGATGGTCAACCGCAAGTTAGCGGACAATATGAGGGCCTAACACCTTCTCGGAATGTAAATTGAACCCCGAACCCCCTTTTTAATCTCATTTGGTTTTTTTAATCTGTTGAAAATTTATAAGTTTTCTTAATTTTTTTAAAAATTAAGTGACGACTCTTTTTTTTTTTGAAAAATTGATTTTTCTTCAAAACATAAGTTAAGTCGATTTTTTGAAAACAAGTCATTGTCCATTTTTATTTTTATTTTTCGAGTAAAACACCGATATCCTTATCTCTTCCCTTCTATTCCTATTCAAGCTTGAGACCAAGAGTTCCTTGTAGCTTGTTTCATGTTTTGGAGTCATGTGTGATTATGCGTTTCCATGGTCTCCTTATGTTATGCATGTTCTTGATGAATTCATGTTTAAATGAGAAAATGAGTTTTTATGATTTATGTTTCTCATGCTGATGTGCATTTAGTATGACTTGCCTATATGCTTCATGAGGTGAATTGTTGAACTTGCCTTAATACGCTTTTAAGAGAAATTGCATAATGTGATTAATGATGTTATGATGAGCATGATTTGAGTTGGAGAAGGTAATTCCTCCAATGAAATGAAGAATGTTGAAGTTTTCATGCATAATGAGTTTGTAGATATAGTTCCTACTTTCTTGTGTTGCATGTAGTATGTTTGAGATGGAGTTGATGTTTCCTCCTAGTTTTGTGCATTGATTATGATGTTTCATGCATGATGGGCTGCTAGTCTTGAGTCTTTAATTCCCTAAAGTGTTTAAAGTGTCATTCGAGGATGAATGTTCCTAAGGGGGAGATAATGTAACGACCCGGAAAACTAGTAGGTGAAACTAGAGCCTAACGAGTTTGTTTTTGAGTTTGATATGGGGTTTGAAGTTGTAAAATGAGTTCCCGGGCTTAGGTTGAGGGGTTTAGGGGTTAAACGTCAAGGTACGACTCCCCAAGGACCAACCAAGGGTCCTTGAGGTGGACTCTAAAGTCTAAACTCCAAAACTGCCCAAGAACCAAAAAGCTATAAAAAAGTTATGACCTACGGATGGGACCTACGCCCCGTACGTCCATCCATTCCCCGTAGGGATTGGTTGTAGGTCAAAGCTGTAGATGACAAGTTCCAAACCCAAACCACGGTTATCTAGCACGGCTCATGGACCCACCCACAGTC
>JAJOOH010003389.1:0-15169 GCA_029582605.1 Solanum gracilifrons | reverse complement strand
CAAAAAATTAATTAATATATATATATATATAATAATAATAATAATAATAATAATAAACTTGTTATTAAGAAATTAAAGAATATTTTAATTGTTGTGATTTTAAATTAAAGATAATGTTGAATGTAATGTACTTTAATTTTGTGATAAATTATACATGTCGCGTGTAAAATTTGAATTACTGAGATA
Organism: Solanum gracilifrons; assembly: GCA_029582605.1. Lineage (NCBI taxonomy): Eukaryota > Viridiplantae > Streptophyta > Magnoliopsida > Solanales > Solanaceae > Solanum > Solanum gracilifrons. Next base: position 14,983 of record JAJOOH010003389.1, on the reverse strand, counting down.
TCCAAAAATAAAAAAGAAGAAGAGAAAGAAACATTCTTTTTAAATGGATAAAAAAGAGAAGTAAGAAAAATAAATTAAATTAAAATAAAACAATGAAGGGTGTTCACAGTTTGAATAAAAATCGATTAAATAAACAGATTTTATTTGCGTTTGATTTGATTTGGTTCCTTTTCTAATTGTTTCACTTTTTTTGCGGAAACAACGAATATTTATGTCGTTTTACCATTTTTTGTTTATTCATTTATTTATTAAAGTGAAAATACATGATAGTCAAATAAACATGATATAAATACATTACATAATTGTTTATATAATCTCGATACTAGTATATATACTATTTATCTCATATTGATACACATTTGCATCATATATGCAGTATCAATACACTATATAACTATCTATACAATAGCAATACACGTTTTGTACATATTTATACTATATTGAATTATTGATACATGGAAAAAGTTTGTTTTTTTTTTAAAAAAAAATATTTAAAAAAAACACTTATTTTTTTTAAAATAACGAACACTGGAAAAAAAAAAGGGAAGCAAAATGGCCTAAAGGTCTTGGGCCGATTTAAGTTCTGTTGACCCTATGATCCGTTTTGACTATTTTTTCTCTAAATAGAGTTATTCTTTTGTATTTTTTTTGTTTTTCTGTATATTAATGAAATTTGCTTTTTCTGTAAATAGAATTACTTTTTGTAATTGTTGGACTAGATTCGATGACTTATATTTTTATTATATATAGAAGATAAGAAGTAATTAAACTTATGTAATAATTATAATTATAAATTAGAGTTGCATCAACACAAACAAAATACACATCGAAAATGAAAAAAAAACTCATAACTTTCTCATTATTTATAACGTGTTTCCTACTTATTTTTTCATGTTCAGTTAGTTCAGATTCCATCTTATATACGGTTAATATCGAAAATAAAACTTCAAAAACAGCAGTAATCTATTGTCTTTTGAGAGAAAATGTGTTCAAAAAGTATATTAAGTCCTGGAAGTGGTCCAAATTACATCGATATTCCTATTATTCCCAAAAGAGATAACAAAATCACTTGTGATATAGATTTAATTGTTTTAGCAAAATTACGTGTCCATTTTGAGATGTTTAACTTTGATAGAGATAAAAATAATTGTGATGATGGACATTTTTGTATTTGGGAAATTCAAGATGAAGGAATTAGGAATGTGTATGGGATCTGGAACTGATTGTAAGCTTTTCTTCATGTGGAATAAGTAATTGATTAAATTACAATTATATTCAATAAGAAAAAATAAATTAATTATTCAAATTGCGGAATCATTAATTTTTCAAAAATATAAGAAATAACACTACAATTAGAATCAGCCTATTGTGGCGACTAAATGAGTCTATATATATATATAATTGCGGAATCATTAATTTTTCAAAAATATAAGAAATAACACTACAATCAGAATCAGCCTATTGTGGCGACTAAATGAGTCACCATAAAATAACGTATTTTTTGTAGTATAACTATAATGAGATCGGAGGTCTCGAGTTCAAGTCTCCTTGAATACAAAATTATCATTGTTATGAAGTATTTTAATTTATTTTTTAGATACGGCTTTTCAATACAAATCTAAATTTAATTAGACTTTAATATAAATATCGAATATCAAATGAGAAACCATAAAACACACAAACTACAAAATGGGTTCACCTTTGACATGAGATGAATAATATCCTGCCGGTTGTTCCCTAGTTAATATATAGTTAAGCCTAAACATTGATGCAAGAAAATAAAATAAAATATCATATTTAAAAACAAATGAATAAATCATTCACGGTTATTAATAATCCAACAAGGTCAAAAGATAAAATTTAATTATATGACCCTATAATTTATAAATTTATGTAACATTAATAAGTTAGTCAAATTTGAATGTGAATACACAAATCCAATTGAGCTAGATCAACTATATTAATCGAACCCAATCCTATGTATAGATCTTATACATATAACTTATAAATCTATACTAACAATAATATTTTCTCTGTTTCAATTTATTTTCTTTAAGTGATTTAGTTTGCAAATGATCAATATATATATATATATATATATATAAATAAATAGAGAGAGAGTTATTATTAAGAAATTAAAGAAAATTTTCTATTGTTGTGATTTTAAACTAAAGATAATGTTGAATGTAACGAAATGTACTTTAATTTTGTTATATATTATACATGTCACGTGGAAAAATTGAATTATTGAGTTATCCAAAAAACAAGAAGAAAAAGAAACATTCTTTTTGAAGCGGATTAAAAAGAAAAATAAGACAAATAAATTAAATTAAAATAAAATAATTAAAAGAAACACTTTTTTTAAAAAAAAATAACGAACACTGAAAAAAAAATAGAATTACTTATTTTTTTTGTAAAAGTGCATGATCCTTTTTGACTATTTTTTCTGTAAATAAAATTACTTTTTTTTTTTGTAATTTTTTGTTTTTCTGTATATTAATGAAATTTGCCTTTTTCTGTAAATAGAATTACTTGTTGTAATTGTTGGACTAGATTCGATGACTTATATTTTTATTATATATAGAAGATGAGAAGTAATTAAATTTTTGTAATAATTACTATTATAAATTAGAGTCCTATCAACATAAAAAAAAGACACACATCAAAAATGAAAAAAAAACTCATGACCTCCCCATTATTTACAACATGTTTCCTACTTATGTTCTCATGTCCGATTAGTTCAAATCCCATCTTATATAAGGTTGATATTGAAAATAAAACTTCTAAAATAGCAGTAATCTATTGTTTATTGAGAGGAGAAGTTGTGTTGCAAAGTCAAATAATTCGCGGAAATGGTCCAAATTACATCGATATTCCTATAATTCCCAAGGGAGACAACAAACTCACTTGTGATGTAGATTTAGTTGTTTTATCAACAAAACATGTCCATTTTGAGTTATTTAACTTCGATAGAGATAAAAATAATTGTGATGATGGACATTTTTGTATTTGGGAAATTCAAGATGAAGGAATCTGTATGGGATCTGGAACTAATTGTAAGCTTTTTTTCCTGTGGAATAAGTAATTGATAAAACTACAATTATATTCATGAAGAAAAAAATATTAATTATCAATACATAGTTGAGTTTTTCTATTTGAATTGACTAATTAATTTAATATTTGATATATACATTCAAATCGCGGAATCATTAATTTTTCAAAAATATAAGAAATAACACTACAACTAGAATCAACCTTTTGTGGCGACTAAATGAGTCACCACAAAAGAACATAATTTTTGTAGTATAACTATAATGAGTTCGGAGGTCTCGGGTTCAAGTCTCTTTGAATACAAAATTATCATTGTTAAGGATCACTTTATTTCTCGGAGTGGGCTTGCCAACACGAATCTAAATTTAGTCAGACTTTAATATAAATATTGAATATCGAATGAGAAACCAAAAATAAATAAATAAACTATAGAATGGGTTCACCTTAGACCTGAGATGAATAAAATCCTGGTTGTTCCCTAATTAATAGTTAAAGCCTAAACATTGATGCAAGAAAATAAAATAAAATCTCATATTTAAAAATAAATGAATAAATCATTCATGGCAACTAATAATCCAACAAGTTCAAAAGATAAAATTTAATTATATGATCGCATAATTTACAGATTTACATAATTACATTACATTAATAAGTTAGTCAAATTTAAGTGTGAGTACACAAACTCGATCGACCTAGGTCAACTACATTAATGTCAACCCAATCCTATATATAGATCCTAATCCTATACAATATAAAACTCTATTCTATTTAGCATGTAGTTTAAAAAATAAAATCCTAAACCAAAAATATTTTTCAATCTTATGGATTCAATACCATGTGAAAAGTTAAAAAATAAATAAATTGTTTTAACTAATTAAAACAAAATAAAAAAAATAAATTAAGGAGAAATGTGTTTTTGGATATTACTAGTGGTAGCAGGGGCCAGGCAGGCTTTGGATATATATTAGCTGTCCATAATGAAGGATTATTCTGTCAAGGATTTAAGTATATCTATAAAGAGAGAATTGTTATATAAAAAAAATTAAAGTGAAAACATTAAAATTAATTATTTTTAAGTAATCTAATTATATATTAAACTCAATTGTGGTTATTAATGTCTTTGGGATATAATATAAATCATTGGACGCGTGTCTGAGTTTAAGACTTAAGAGGATTTTGTTGTTCCCGATAGGACAATAACTTAGTTTTTGACTTTATTAATCAATAATTTAACTTAGTTAACATATCATGAATATGACACTTAATTCAAATTTAATATAGATTTATCAATAAAACTTCATTCTCTGCAAAGATAAAAATAAAATAAAATCATATTACATGAATCTCAAGTAACATGAGAACATTTGTTATAAATTGTCACATCAACACAAACACTCACACAAAAAACAAGAAAAAGCCATCATGTCTTCCCCATTATTCATCGTATGCTTCTTACTTATTTTCTCATGTTCACTCAGTTCACAAATATCATATAGGGTTGATATTGAAAATATAGCTTCAATAATAGCGGAAGTCCATTGTTTTTTAAAAGGAAAAGATATGGTTAATCTCGATTTATTTCATATAGAACTTTTACATGTGTGTTGTAGTTATATTAAATTTATACAAGAGTTATACAATTTTTTCTCACCTATTCTGTCATTCTATACAATTTTCATATAAGAAAATTGTGAGCGAAATTCTAAGCCTCAAGAGAGATATAGATATTTCATAATAAATTTTATACACAAAATGTGAGCAAAGTTTTAAGTTTTGAGCAAGATATACATATCTTATATTGATTTTACGGAAAAGGGCCAAAAATACTCCTGTACTATTCGAAAAAGTTTAAAAATACCCCTCATCCACCTATTGGATTAAAAATACCCTTCAATCAATCTTTTTGGTCCAATATTACCCTTTAAACCAACAACCTTCTATTTTTTAATTAATATATTTAATAATTATTACATGTCGTCTTTTTATTGGATAAAGTTAATTTCCAACCCACCAAACTTTCTCCTACCCACTTGACCCATATTGACATTTCTTGACCCAAACCCAATTAAAAGATCCATCTAAAATAAAATAAAAATTGAATCTCTTCTCCCCTGAACCTAATTTCTATGTGGCAACTTTTCCTCTATCTCATAATTCTTCATCATAAGCTTCTCTTTTCTTGATTCTATGGTTTATCGATTAGGTTTGTCAATGTGGTTGTTTAAAGATTTAATCTTTTTTTGTTTCATGAACATACATTTCGTTGTTGGTATTTGTTAATCTGATGAAATTCATGTTAATTGTTTGTTATCGATGAATATATTTACATGGGTCATCGTTAATTTCTGCTCTAAATAAGCTTAAATCTGAGCATCTTCTTTGTCGCCGAAAGCTGAAAACTTGAGTGAATCCTTCATCGTGAGCTTCTGTTTAACTGATTCTGTAGTTTATGGATTTAGATTGTTAATGTGGTTGTTCAAAATTTAATCTTTTTTGTTTCATGAACATACATTCCGTTGTTGGTGTTTGTTAATCTGTGAAATTCATGTTAATTGGTTTAGAAGGAGAAGAGATGATATCTTTTTTATTTGTGATGGATTTTTTTAATTGGGTTTGGGTCAAGAAATGTCAATATGGGTCAGGTGGGTAGGAGAAAATTTGGTAGATTGAAATTTAATTTTATCCAATAGAAAGACACCACGTAATAATTATTAAATATAATAATTAAAAAATATAAGATTGTTAGTTTAAAGGGTAATATTGAACCAAAAAGGTTGACTGAGGGGTATTTTTAACCCAATAGGTGGATGAGGGGTATTTTTAAACCTTTTCGAATAGTATAGGGGTATTTTTGGCCCTTTTCCATTGATTTTATTCTATTTTCATACACAAAATATTGATAGAATTTTTTATGCCTTTGAGCGAAATATTTAAGTCCGAGTGAAATTTATATATATTTTATGAAAGATATTCTGTTGTATTTTGTGAATTGTTTTTTTTTTGCTACATTTCATAAATAGGAGTCTAGTTATATATGTATATAAACCTGATAAATTGAAAGGTTTTAGACGAATTATTTGGGCTCAAGACACCCATTTTCTTACTTTTATTTTTATATTGGAAAAATCATGCAAAATGTTCATTGGATTAAAAAAACAATTCACTTACACAAAAAATAATTCACCTTTTTTTTTATTATTAAAAATGTCCAATTGGCCATTTTTTGTACCAAATATAGTCGCTCGTCTATTTGGTTTACAACTGGGAATGTAAATTTGGCCATTTTCCTTGTTTTAAAAAAAAAAATCTTTATTTATGTTCTTTTTGCAGTGCTATTTAAAAAAAAATAAAAAATTGTGTAGATTTATTATGTTTTATTTATTCTTTTATTTATTAAGGTGGGAATGTATGATAGTCAAATAAATATTGATATTATACAATACATAATTATTTATATAATATTGATACACAATTATACATTATTTATACAATATCGATATATATATATATATATATATAAAATATTGATACATACTTATACACCATTTATACAGTATTGATACATTACATAACTATCTATACAATATCAATACATGTCTCCTACTTATTTTCTCATGTTCAGTTAGTTCACAATTCATATATTCAGTTGGTATCGAAAATAAAGCTTAAAAAATAGCAGTAATTGATTGTTTTTTTGAGAGGAAAAAATGTGTTCCAAAGTAAATTAATTCCTGGAAGTGATCTAAATTACATCGATATTCTTATAATTCCCAAAGGAGATAACAAACTCACTTGTGATATAGATTTAATTGTTTTATAAAAAAAACATGGCCATTTTGAGTTATTTAACTTTGATAGAGATAAGGATAATTGTGATCCTATTGGACATTTTTGTAATTGGCAAATTCTAGATGAAGGAATGTGTATGAGATCTGAAACTAGTTGTAAACTTTTCTTTCCCTGGAATAAGTAATTAATTAAACTACAATTATATTCAATAAGATTTTTTTTTAATTAAGTTGGGTTTCTTCCATTTGAATTGACTAATTAATTTAATATTTGTCTATTCTAATTGTGAAATTGTTAATTTTTCAAAAATATGAAAAATAACGCTACTTGTGGCGGCGATTGTAGTCACTCAAATGCGCATATAATTGTCACAAAATCCTAAAATCCTTTGCTTTTGTGGCGTCTAAATGAGTCACTGCAAAAGAACCTAGTTTTTGAGGTATAACTATAATGGGTTCGGAGGTCTCGAGTTCAAGTTTTTTTGGGTATAGAGTCATTATTATTAGGGAGCACTTTATGTATTAGAATGAACTTTCTAACTCAAATCTAAATTTAATCAAACTCTAATATAAATATCAAACGTTGAATGAAAAACCAAAAACAAAAACTGTATGATGATTAATGGGTTCACCTTAGACATGAGATAAATAATATCCAAGAGTAGCGTCTGGTTGTTTTCTAGAGTCAAAAGCCTAAATTTTGATGCAAGAAAATAAAATATCACCTTTAGTAGTAAATGAATAAATCAATTCATGGAGACTAATAATCCAGCAAAGTCAAAAGATAAAATTTAATTACTATACGCTCCTTACGTGCGAATTTGATATTTTTATTTAATTACTATATGCTCCTTACGTGGGGGTTTGATTTTTTTTTTTTCCATGGCCAAGCATGTAGAGATTCTTTTTAATTTTGGATGGTAGTGAAATTTTCTATTAGAGAAAACACACTTTTATTATTTAAGTATTTTCTCATTATGTTAACATTAATAAGTTGGTCAAATTTAGGTGTGAATACACAAATTTGATCGAGCTAGGTCAACAAATTAATGCCAACCCAATTAATTCTATAGATAGATCCGATACATATTAGTCCATTCTATTAGTAGTACGTACGATCTTGGTTTCAATTTATTTTTTTAGTTTTGACTTGTTATATAGTTTTAGAAAATTAAAGTAGACTTTTGATTGTTGTGATATTAAACTAAAAATATGTAGAAAATATTATTTAATTTTATGATTTTAAATCAATAAATTGCCAAAAATTGTGAGGAAGAAACACTCTTTTTAAAAAGGATTATAAAAGTAAACATATAAATTAAAATAAAATTATGGAGTATTGTTTTATGAAGTAATAAAATTACTTCAATTTTCACAACCACTTGTTACTTGGTTTACTTTATATGTCTTATTATTGTGTTGTTCGTTTTAATTTTCTCATGATCAATTTTCTTTAATTACATTTTTTTTCAATCAGTATCAGAAATCATCACTAATTAATCCAACCTGATATATCATAAAAGATGAAGTATATAAGGCATATCTAGTTAAGTATATAAAAAAACGAAACCATTACTAATGATTTTTAAGTATACAACCTACAAAAACAATTGAATACCATGATATAAATAAAATTTATGAAGTAATATAAATTCAATGTTGATTTAAGTGAGAACTGAGAAGCATATCTTTATGTTATTGTCAAAAAACAAGAACAAAAAAACTGAAATGTCAACAAGTGATGAGTACTTCATTGTCATCTTATCTGGTTAGGCCCCCCCACCACCACCATTGCCTTAGATCCCTTTACTATTAACATCTTTCGCGTTAAAATTACTCATATTCTATATTTATATTAATTTAATAAATATATAATATTTATAGTTTTATACATAAATCTATTGCTCAATTATAGTATGTATTATCATGTTAATTATTAAGATTATATTTTATGATTTGACATAAATATTAAGTATGAACGTAAATATTTATGATTGCCTTAGTTTCTACGTAACAAAAGAAATATCAAGAAACCTAAGCATTATTGACTACTCATCAACAATAGCCCCACCACCCCAATCTGATCATAACGAAAATGAAAGATCACGACTTAAATGAGCATGTGCACCTTTGTAAAATCACTTATATATAGGTTAAAATTGTAGATGTTAAATCCTTTGGACTTCTTTGTATGCTCATTTCTTTATATAGTGGCTTTTATAAGAACAAAAATCACTGATCTAATTACTCCCTGCGCCATTTTTTTGCGGTAACGTAGATCAGTTTTCTCTACGTAACAGTCTTAAACTGTGAGGTGATTGTATCGAGTTATGGCAAATCGTAATGTACCAATCCCACGTCGACAGCTGTACATCGGCGGAGAATGGAGAGAACCGGTCAAGAAGAACCGGATTCCGATAATCAATCCGGCTACTGAAGAAATCATCGGTACCTCAGTAGATGATTAGCATACTCTATTCTATCCGTAATTGTAATCTGATCGTACTTCTCACTTCTTCTTTTTTCTGTGGAATGTTGGTGAAGCACGTGAAAATACTTTTGTTCCGATGAGAGATTATGTTTAAATTGGATTTTCAGGGGATATTCCGGCGGCTACCGCGGAAGATGTGGATATAGCTGTGGAAGCAGCACGGAAAGCGATTGCTAGGGATGACTGGGGTTCTACAACAGGGGCACAACGCGCAAAATATCTCCGTGCTATTGCTGCTAAGGTTGTGTACTGTTCTGCATTGGCATCTTAATTTTACATATTCATGATTTTTTTCAGGAATTTTATTAGAACCCTTGATGAAGGCAGTTACTAGTCCAGAAGCAGAGAAATTATCTATATTTCAATGCTAATTTTGTAATTATGTATGAGTTCGGAACAGTGTGAGCTCAAATTATACAGGATTTAGGAACTGTATTCTCTGAGTTACATCGAGATCGCGATTCCTTCTGTCCTTGAAGGATTGAACTCAGGTGTAGTGAAACTTTTAGGCGTAAAAGCTAGTTGATTGTCTCTAAGTACTGCTAGTGTGTCGACAGATAATTAAATCTTTCTCCATTGAAGGATAGCTAGCTCTGAGAATGCCAACTCTACTACGTACATAAAACTCAATTTTCTTCTTTTATAGATAAACTATTCAGTATTGGAGTGAAACAAGTCTCCAACTGGTAAACGATTTGATTTGAGATTAAAGCATAGTAATAGGTTTAGTGTATATGTAATATTACATTTGTGATTCCTTCAAGCTGTGAGCGCCTTTTAGATTGTCCTAAGCACAAATTTTATCCACTATAGATGCCTGAAAAACTGTGCAGCTGTAGATGTCGCGGAGGAGTCATTTTAGGGGCATCTACCTTACTACTTTGAGAAAAACAGGAAATTTCCACTCAAGTAGATTATGTTCTTGGATACTAGTGAGCTGCTGTATATATTGCGTGGTGTTGGCAAGATATTGGGACATTCTTCAGGACTAATTGACTATTCTGCTTTTCTTTAAATGATTCATTTGCTAACTGTTTTAGATTATTTTTTTCATAGGTACTGGAGAAGAAATCCGTACTTGCAACACTTGAATCCCTTGATAGTGGAAAAACATTGTTTGAGTCTGCTGCAGATATGGTACTTTCTTGCATAAATGAGATAAATATATAGTTTGCTTCAACTTGATGTACACAAATTTATTCTATGTGCTGTCTTATATTTCAGGACGATGTCGCAGGATGTTTTGAGTACTATGCAGACCTCGCTGAAGCTTTGGATTCGAGAAGGAAGACTCCTGTCAATCTTAATTCGGATTCATTTAAAACTTATGTTCTTAGAGAACCTCTTGGTGTTGTGGGATTGATAACTCCATGGTAGGTGCCATTTTTCAGAGTTATTACGGTTTTTTTAGTTTTACAAACAACATATTGATCAGGCAGATGTTTGTGGTGGAACTTCTGCATTTAACTAATGTTTTCTGTACATTTATGTATCCACTGGTTGTTTTCGTGCCATTGACAAGCTAAAAGTAAGTCATTATACTTTATCTGAGGTGGTCTGGCTAGTTCTTAAAATGTTGAAATATGGCGAAAATGAAGAATATTCAGTTAACCTAGTTGTCTCCTAGTTCAACAATATATTTCATTGGAAAAATTGGACCATAATCCTAATAAATGAACAATGAGAATGACATTCAAGTATACTTTTTCAAGTCAATTATCCTTTTGTTTTTATAATGAAGGAATTATCCATTGTTAATGGCCATATGGAAAGTTGCCCCTGCTCTGGCTGCTGGTTGTGCAGCAATACTTAAGCCGTCTGAACTAGCATCAATGTGAGTCCTTATAGCACATCATCTTCATTATCTATATCCTTGATCCGCATCATTTGCTTCTTTAATTAAATGACTCTGACATTCAATTGTAGTACCTGTTTGGAGTTGGGTGAGATCTGTAGAGAGATTGGTCTTCCTTCTGGTGCCCTTAACATTTTAACAGGATTGGGGCCTGAAGCTGGTGGTCCTTTGGCATCTCATCCTCATGTGGACAAGGTTTGCCTGTTTCCTTTTCGAGTTTTTCTTTTTGTATATTTATCGAATCTCACATAAAATATGTTGAAATGATTTTTTAATTTTTTGGTGACAGATTTCATTTACAGGAAGTGGACCTACAGGATCTAAGATCATGACTGCTGCAGCTCAACTTGTTAAAGTACGCTTTGTCGTAAATAAGTAATCTTTTAGGTTCTAACTGGCAAAAAACTTGCTGGCGTGCGGGTGGATTAATTATTGCTAAGCCCTTATGTTTCATTTGCAGCCAGTTAGTCTTGAGCTTGGTGGAAAAAGTCCAATAGTTGTGTTTGACGACATCGATAACCTTGATATAGGTTTGTTCTTTTTAAATTGTACACACGACCATTTGGTTAAGAAGTTAACTTCACCCTTTTGTTTAGGAATATAATCTTGGTTCTTGATCCTATGTTCTTCGTTGTCTAATGCAGCTGCTGAGTGGACTCTTTTTGGTATCTTTGCGAATACTGGTCAAGTTTGTAGTGCAACATCACGGCTTATAGTACAGGTAACAAGTGTAAATGTGGATGAGGTCCACATATTTAGTCACAGTGTTCTCCTTTGGTTAACTTGGTCCTGGATTGGTACTATTTACAAATTATCTAGGAAGTACCTCTCGGAACACCTCTCTGTGTGTGTATGTTCGTCAAGTCATATCGTGCTTGGCAGTGTAATAGGAATGTGAAGTTCAACTCTTTAGCACTTTGTGAGAGAGGGTTATGCCTGAGAGAAGATCACCAAAATTGCCACTCAAAGATTCAAATTGTGTGACACTGTCTTACCTGCCTATTTCTTGGAAAAATTTGGGACTCCAGTTCATTTACTTTGTTTTCTTATGAACAAAAAGATTGTTCAGGGTGGGAAAGATAAATTTATTTCCTAAACGTGAGCTGATGTGGATTGATAGGATGCAATTTAAAAAAAAAAATTGGATATCAATTGATTTATCTAATGAAAAAAACTTTATAAAGTTAGAAATTGCATGGAGAGTACTATCAAATTACATACTAGAATTCAGTAAATAGTAAAAAGGTGTAGCAAATATGAGTATATGAGATGGGATGTGGCCTTCCCAAGAAAAATATGATCTAGTAGATGTTTTACTATACATAGCATATCAACGCCAGACGCGAATGCTGATTACATTAGTTCTAACTTACAAAAACTGTAGCATTTCCCGGTCTTTTTGATGTATTCTTTTGTGGTATTTTCCTTTCTGTTATCTACCATGTTGAAACTTTTCTTAAAATCAAATTCCGAATATTCCAGGAAAGCATTGCTTCTGCATTTTTGGACAGGCTGCTTAAGTGGACCAAAAACATCAAAATCTCCGATCCTTTGGAAGAAGACTGCAAGCTTGGTCCTGTCGTCAGTGCTGGACAAGTAAGAAATCGCATGTAAAATAGGATATGTGGTTCTCTAACTATAAAGTGCTTCATAAACAAAACGTAGATGTTTAATACTGAGTTGACACAGTAACTCATTAGACGACACTGCTTTTGGTTTGTTATTTTCTAGCGGATCTTGTAGATGGAGTGGTCACACAATTTGTAGACAATCTCTATGTACTAATTTTTGTTAACGTGCAGTATGAGAAGGTATTGAAGTTTATCTCAAATGCCAAAAGTGAAGGTGCAACCATTCTTTATGGTGGCGAACGGCCTCAGGTAAAAAAAATACTTTTTAGCAAAAGCCTGCAGATGCTTTAATTTGTTTGTCAATCTTTTGTAAAACAACTGAAGTCATCACAATTGAATTGCAGCATTTGAAGAAAGGATATTATGTTCAGCCAACTATTATTACTGATGTTAATACCTCAATGGAAATCTGGAAAGAGGAAGTATTCGGACCTGTTCTTTGTGTCAAAACATTCAAAACTGAAGAGGAAGCCATTGAGCTAGCAAATGACACCAAGTGAGTTGCCTATTCAGACTGATGTTAACCATGTTTTTTTGTTCTTCCATTTTTACCTTTTTAGTTAGTTGGAATTAAGTTTTAGTCATTTTAGTATGTTTACTTTGGATCCACTGTTTTCTAGGAGTATAGTTCTCTCGGAGATTTATATGCCAATAGAAAATAAAGCGAACTTTAGTTGTTTGCTGTTAATTTTTCCCCCCTTTTTTCATAGGTATGGTTTGGCTGCTGCTGTTATGTCAAAAGATGTTAAAAGGTGTGAGAGGTTTACAAAGGTGGGAGCTTGTGTTTCACATTTGCTACAAGCAATCCTTTATAAATCAGTATCAGAAGGTGAGTGACCTGTTGTTTATTAACTGTAATTTAATTTGCAGGCATTTCAGACAGGGATCATCTGGATTAACTGTTCACAGCCAACCTTTAATCAGCTTCCATGGGGTGGTAAAAAGCGTAGTGGTTTTGGACGTGATCTAGGGGAATGGTAAGCACTCACTAATTAATCTGAACTCACATTGTATAAGATCTATTAAAGTGAAACAAAAAAGTTTCATTTTCAATACTCGAACCTAAGACCTCTGATCTGATCGGACTGATAAGTGATAATCACTTGTGTTCATATTGATGCAGGGGTCTTGAAAGTTTCTTGAACATTAAGCAGGTGACAGAGTATACTTCTGCTGAACCATGGGCTTTTTACAAGTCACCTTCAAAGAACTAGTGAAAGGGAGTTTGTCCATAAAGCAGTTTTAATAATGTGCAAAACTAAACTGTAGTCTATTAGAATTGTTTGTTTTGCTCGTTAATCAATAAACAGTTGTAATAAACCTTAATCGAATAGAGACAATATCAAAGTAGCCTTTCTATTCTATTTGTATATCGGGTTAGACCCTTCTTTGGATAGTGTGTGTGTGAACACGAGATATTTTGTAAATTGTACCCAAAATTTTATTTTTCTTCAAAATGAATTAGACTTTTCTAACTACCCAACCTTTATTTCTTATACAATTTTTTAAAGAAAAAACAAAGTAAGTACCAAGTTGTTCTTCAGTGGGTACTGGGTACCCACTTTGCAAAATAATCAAGAGAGGGAATATAATAGCACCAATATACTGCCTCATTTTCACCTTCTATGTGTCACATTTGATGTGTAATGTGCATAAAAATTAGCATATAAAGAAAAAGATTCTTTTAATTTTGTTATCTCAAATTAAAACGTGCATAACAAAATAAAAATACCTATATTCTTAAACATATCATATTATCTTATATTAAAGTAGTATTATTAAAAGTAAAATAGAAATATGATATATTTTTTTGAAACAAACTAGAACAAAAATAAAAGTAAAATATACTATTTCAAAAATGTCAACAAATATATGAAAAGTGTTAGTAGAGAGCCCACCCCTCTTGTTCTTATGAAAGACGTAAAGGGAAATTCACGACGAATGAAAAGCAAATGCATATCAAATCCTTCAAAAATAATCATTTCTATAAAATTAATATCATTTTTAAAGAGTCCGTACAATAACCATTTTGCAGAACAATTAGTAGGAAATTTCCTTGATAGATACTCCCATTTATCTTCCTATACAATTTCCACAGGCAAGAGTCAAGCAAAGCAATACAAAGACTCCAAAAGTCAATGACTCATTTCCTCTACATTTCATCCAA
>JAJOOH010003388.1:0-16216 GCA_029582605.1 Solanum gracilifrons | reverse complement strand
ATTTTCCTCCCCAATAATGTTACTTCTTTGTTAATTTTTTTGTTTTATACTAAGTGGACTAGTCACTTTTTTATTTTCAAATAAGGTGAAAATTTAAGATTTAAATATTAAAATCACATTCTATAATGCCGAAGGGAACACTTACAAACGCTAAAAAAAAATTGGTTATCTTATCAATACTTCTATTTCATACGCAACAATGCAATATTAATAAAGCAACATATATAATAGCAATGAAAATTATGAATATAGTAAGTAGTAGCAAAATTCAGGGGGCATCAAGCTGGTGCACATTTTTTAAAACACATCTAGCTAGTTGAACGATAAAAGATGAGTTGTAATGTGAATTGGGAAATTGAAGAAAATAACTTAGAGAAAAATAAAGTTTATTTCTTCCTTATCGGTAGTACTTGTTGAGAATGAGAAGAACAAGACAGAATTACATGTGTGAACCTGGTCCTCCATATGTGTTCCCTAACCATTGTTACTATGTAACTAACTTTCCATTAATTAGTTAAGGTAGTTACAATTAGGTGTAAGTCGGTTTGGATAGCTAAGTGTGATTAGATATCACAACTACTATAAAGAGGAGATCTACAATGTAACTACACAATATTTGAATAACAAAAATATTCTTCTCCTCATTGTTATCTCTCTTCTTCTTCTTCTTCTTCTTCTTCTTCTTCTTCTTCAATATTCATAAATAACTTCATGGTATCAGAGCTTTATCAAATGGTATTCCTAGTTGAATAAATCAATCAACAATTCCACTAAGATTGATCGATCACAAGTGTGCAAAGAAACGCAATGACGAACAGCACAAATGCTACAACAATTTTTGGCTCAAATGCAGAATCAAGTTCAGGAGCTGGAACTAGAAATCCAACTTCAGCTATTGATTGCAATCATCCCCTGTTTCTCCACTCGTTTGATGTAAGTGGAAATCAGATCATATCTTTTCAATTAAAGTGGTGCTGAGAATTATTCTATGTGGTATAGGTCGATGAAGGTAGCCCTATTAGGAAGAAATAAAATAGGGTTAGTGGATGGATCATGCCCAAAGGATAAATTTCCAGGATTAGAAAGTATCTGGTGAATGTTGTTGTATTATCCTAGCTCATGAATTCTGTAGAGAAAGGGCTTCTTGGAAGCATCATGTATGCAACATGTGCTAAAAATGTCTGGGAGGATATGTATGAAAGGTTTAACAAGATAGATGGATCAAGAACATTTAATTTACATCAAGCGATTGCCACTATAACTCAAGGAACAAGTTCTGTGTATGTGTACTTCTTAAGATTGGAAGGACTGTGGGAGGAATTTGAGGCTGTGGTGCCTACCTCCTCATGTGAATGTGACAGATCCAAAGAGTATGTGGTACATCTACAAAAACTCAAATTATTTCAGTTCCTTATGGGGTTAAATGACTCGTACTTACAAGCAAGGTCTTAGATCTTGTTGATGAGTCCACTACCATCAGTAAATCAAGCATATTCAATGGTTATGTCTGATGAGAGTAAAAAAATCAGTAGTGGCTACAACAGGAATATTAGGTTCTAATCCTAGTGCTGGACAACAAGCGTATGAGTTAGCTATGTACTCAATAAATGGTAGTACTCAGAAGTTCAAGAAGGTTGGAAATCTGTATTGTGATTATTGTAAGCTTAAGAATCACACTAGAGATAAGTGTTGCAAGTTAATAGGGTACCCTCAAGATTTTAGGTTAAAAAAGAAAGAACCTAACACTACATATAATGCAATGATAGATGGTACAGGGTCTCAGGAACAGGTTCATGTTCCTCACAAACATCTGACTACAGATCATTCTACTCAACTCACTGCAAGTGACTATGGGCAGACTTCAAATGGAGGGAACAATCAATTAAAACCTTGTCATCTATCAAAGGATCAATATCAATAATTGCTCCAGTTTCTAAACAAAGCTCCAGAACAAGTTCATTCAGCTAATGTAGTAGGTAATGGATCAGGTACAAACACTTGTTTCAACTTTACTATCAATATTGGTTCTACTCCTAGTTGGATTATTGATACATGTGCTACTAATCACATGGTGTCAGATCTAAACTCTTTAAACAAGTCCACTATTTGCAAGGTTGATAAACCAAAGAAAGTACATTTACCCAATAGTGATGTTTCCTTCGTTGAGTTTATTGGCTCCAGTGTCCTACCTAACAATGATGTGGTCACTGAAATTCTCCAAGTACCACAATTTCAATTTAATCTTTTATTAGTATCTAAACTCACTAAGGAACTGCACTATTCTGCTACTTTTTCCCTAACTTCTGTATATTTCAGGATTTCTCACATGGGAAGGTGAAAATGATTGGTAAAGAAGATGGTGGACTATATATACTGTCAAGAAATATAAGTTCAAGAGATGTCAATAATGCAGCTAGTTGTTCTATTCCATTACTAAAAGTAGATTCTAAACTAAATATAGACTTGTGGCATAGAAGATGTGGGCATGTATCTAGTTCAGTGTTAAAGAAAATGTTGTCATCAGATTTAAGCAGTATAACTGAGACACTTAATAAATGCATTATTTGTCCTTGTGCTAAGCAAACAAGGATACCTTTCACAGTTAGCACCTCTAAAAGTTTTGCATGTTTTGATTTAGTTCACATGGATCTATGGGGTCCTTATAAAACCTCCACTCATGATGAAAAAAAATACTTTCTTACTGTGGTAGATGACATGTCTAGATATACATAAATTTTTCTGTGAAAACTAAAATCTGATGTGTGTACCATTGTTCAACAATTCCTAGTCCATGTTAAAACACAATTTGATAATACTATTAAGTGCATAAGGATTGATAATGGTACAGAATTCTTGAATAATGTGTGTTCAACCATGTTTACTTCTTTAGGCATAGTACATCAAACTTCATATACTTATACTCATCAGCAAAATGGTGTTGCTGAAAGGAAACATAGGCATATTTCTTATGCTTACAATAGCTATTAGATTTCAAGGAAACATTCCTATTAAGTTTTGGGGTTTATGTGTTCAAGCTACAGTATATATTATAAACTGAATTCCTAGTCATGTTATTAATAACAAAACTCCTTTTACAAAGTTATTTAGAAAGCAACCTACATTGTCACATCTCAGAGTGTTAGGTTGTTTGTGTTTTGCTAAAATTATACAAGAACCTGATAAACTAAAGAGTAGGTCCAGAATGGTTGTTTATTTAGGCTATGCAACCACTCAAAAAGGTTACTTGTTATATGATCTAACTTCTTATGTTTTCTTTGTACACAGAGATGTAATATTCAAGGAAGACATATTTCCTTTCAAAACAGAAGATCAACAACATACACCTTTGTTCAGGTTCACTGGTTTAAATGATGGACAACCAGCTTTTGTCACTAAATCACCACATCAATTAATCATTGTTGATCAGGATCAAAGAACAGGTTCATCTGAGGAGGTGTCTGTAGAAACCATTAATCATGCACTTAATATAGATCAGGTTCCTGAAACAGGTCCATTGATGAAACAAGAAGAAAATAGAAGATCTATAAGGGGAAAAAACCACCACTATGGATGAAAGATTTTATATCTCTCCATGCTAAACATACTCCATATTCTTTGGACAAATACCTGTCATATGACCAGGTAAATCATTCCTATCAAACATATTTGTCTAATATCTCTGCCAATACAGAACCTACTAGCTACATAAAAGTTGTTTATGATCCTAAGTTGGTTGAGGAAATGCAATCTGAGATTGATGCACTACAAAATAATCATACATGGGAAGTAGTTACTCTTCCAAAGGGAAAGGTGCCTATAGGTTGCAAATGGATCTATAAGATCAAATATAAAAGCATAGAAGAAATAGAGAGATATAAAGCAAGGCTAGTAGCAAAAGGTTATAGCCAAAATGAAGGAATTGATTATAAGGAGACATTCAGTCTAGTGGTGATGATGAAGACTGTGAGAACAGTACTAACTATTGCAGCTCAAAGGCAATGGCACATTTATCAGATGGATGTTTTCAATGCTTTCCTACAAGGGGACCTACCTGATGAGATTTACATGGACCATCCTCAGGGATTTAAGAGTCAGGGGGAGAATAAAGTGTGTAGACTCACTAAATCCCTCTATGGGCTAAAACAAGCACCAAGTCAATGGAATGCAAAACTCTCTCAGGCATTACTAAAATTTGAGTTCAAACAAAGTGAATATGATCACTATTTATTCATCAAGAAGACAACAATAGGTATGGTACTTGTTCTCATCTATGTGGATGATATGTTGATCACTGGAAGTAATCTACTTCTAATTGAAGAAACAAAGGATCAGTTGAAGCAAACTTTAAAAATGAAAGACTTGGGAGAGTTAAGGTACTTCTTAGATATTGAATTTGCTAGATCAAAGCAAGGCATTCTAATGCATCAAAGAAAGTATGCACTAAAATTAATTTCTGAAACTGGTCTAACTGCAGCTAAATCAGCTAGAACTCTAATTGATACCAACTCCAAATTGATTACCAAACAATATGATGAAGAGACATAGATGACAGAAAATGATCCCTTAACTAATCAAGGAGCTTATCAAAGGATAGTGGGCAAACTACTTTATTTAACCATGACAAGGCCTGACATCTCCTATGGGGTTCAAACATTAAGTCAATTTCTACAACAGCTTAAGAAGTCATGTATGACTTCCGCATTAAGGATTGTGAGATATGTGAAAAACCAACCAAGACAAGGTCTACTACTGTCCAGTTACTCAAAGAATACTATCACTGCTTATTGTGATGCAGATTGGGCCTCTTGCCCTCTAACAAGAGGGTCAATAACTAGTTACTTTGTGCAGTATGAAGGGTCTCTAGTTTCATGGAAGTCAAAGAAACAAACAATTGTTTCTAGAAGTTCAAATGAAGCTGAATACAGGAGCATTGCAATCACTGTAACAGAAATTATATGATTGAAAGGTTTAATGAAGGAACTCAGTATTGAAGTTTCACTACCTATCAACATACATACTGACAGCAAAGTTGCTATGCAATTTGCAGCCAATCCAATCTATCATGAGAGGACTAAACACATTGAGATTGATTGTCATTTTATAAGAGAAAAATCACACAAGGGTTAGTGTCTACCAAGTACATTCCTACACAAGATCAACCAGCTGATCTGCTCACTAAAGGACTCACAAAAGTGCAACTGCAACATCTTAGCTCCAAGCTAGGAGTTCTGAACGTCTTCTCACTTCCTAGCTTGAGGGGGAGTGTTGAGAATGAGAAGAACAAGACAGAATCAAATGTGTGAACTTGGTCCTCCATATGTGTTCCCTAACCACTGTTACTGTGTAACTAACTTTCCATTAATTAGTTAAGGCAGTTACAATTAGGTGTAAGTCGGTTAGGATAGCTAAGTGTGATTAGATATCACAACTACTATAAAGAGGAGATCTACAATGTAACTACACAAGATTTGAATAACAAAAATATTCTTGTTTTCATTCTTCTCTTTATTCTTCTTCTTCTTCTTCAATATTCATAAACAACTTCAGTACTGAAGAGTAGATCTTTGTGCTTTTAAAAAGAAATACTTCTTTTAGTTATTTAAAAGGAGAGACGATCTCTTGTACTATTGTGATCGCTCAACTTGACTTTGGCTAAAGATGTGATTAATTGATGGATTTTTAGACCAAACTTATTTTTCGTTTTCACTAATTTATTTCCTTTGTCCTGATATTAATATTAATTTATTAATTTGCGGAATTATTTAAAATTTACAGGGAAAGAACCTGTTTCTTTCGAACAAAAAGGTATCTGCCTTCGTTAGAAATTAAAGTTACCCCCCTTTCCAATAGTCACCATCGTACATGTTGATGACTATAAATTCTCTCAGAGGCTTCGCCTCATCTGGCACAATATTAAACGAAATTTGCTTCTTACTAAAAGCAAAAAGAATTCTTTTATTTCTTCTTCTTTTTTTGGCATAAGTTTTCAAATAAAAACAACAAGTGTCGTGTTATTTACTCTGTTTGTTACTAAAATTTTATAATATCGATTGCTGATATTGGAAAACAGTGTTCTATTTTATCATGGGACAAATTAATCCATACCCTCGACAAGTGTAAGAGTATTGGTTTTTTTAAAAAAAAAAACACAATGAATCTGTATACTTACTTTATTTTTCTTTGATTATTTTCATTTCTATTTATATATTTTGGTTGTAGAAATACCATTTTTTTTTCATCTAAGATTATTATAAGTACGTGCTTCTTTTTTTTAAGAAAACTAGAATTTATATATTTTATACGAGGAAAAACTAGTAATAAAGATAGTGAAATTACATGGAAAAGTAAAATCAATTTTCTCTTTGATTGGTTTAAGTATTTTTTTAAAAATAAACTATTATCATAAGTATTACGGAGTACTTGAACATTTCCTAGAAATGTAAAACAATTTCGTCGTCAACTGAAAGTTGATAAATACACATGAATTATTTTTAAAATAAAAGTCATCCTAATTAATTTACAAACTCACACAAATCTATTACCCCTCCAACACACAAACACCTATTAGTTTTCAGTAATTTAAATTAACACACTCACACAAACACATATTCCATTTCAAGAAAAAAAATTAGTTTTTGATAATTTAGCTTGGACAATAAATACATAATATCCTTAACTCAAGTACCAGAGTTAATTTCTTGGATGGTCATTCAAGTTATGAAAATTACATATTAAATCTTTTTTTTTTATTTGGACAACAAAATCATTAAACTATAATTTTTTTGACTCAGAAATATCCAAAAACCCACACTCACACATATACATAAGCTAATTACATAGAAATTCAACCAGAGTTACATGAAAACTTTTATGACATTATAAACAAAGGCCTCAAAACTCCTATAAATACCTTAATTAACATATAAACTCTTCAAATCATCACAATTGTTAAAGCAACAAAGCAATATACACTACACTTCCTCATATTCATAATTAATTTTAAGAGATATGGAGAATAATAATGAAAAGGGCAAAGTAGGCACATAAAAAAAATGGCAGTGTGTTTCCAAAGAAATATACGAAGTCAGTGAAGGAAATGGCTGTTGAAAAGATAGGCCAAACTATGTTGTCCCCTTTCAAGAATAATAAGAAAAAAATTAACCCATCTAATGGCACCTCCTCTTAGTCCCCTTACTATTTGGATTGTGTTTATATTATTGAATAAAGTTGTGGTTTTGATTTTGTTGTATTTCTAGGGTTTAGCTTATATACATCGATAATACTATTGTATAAAGAATTATGTTTACATGGTTTAACTGAATATTTATGATATTGTTGATGTATTTAAGTTAAACTCATTAATAAACTTGTAACTTCTCGCACCTAGAAACGACTATAAAGAGTTTAAAATATGAAAATATTGTTTTTTTGAAAGAATAAGGAAATCTGGAAATTGTCTAATTTAAGAAAGTGGGTTTTGGCCATTTTGAAACGGCCATAACTCCTAGCTCAGGAGAATTTAGGATCAGCTCTTGATATGGTTGGAGAGCCCTTGAAGAGATCTTTCCAACGCCGCCGAGATTGTACGATTTCGACATCGTATGAGTAAAATATGCCTTTCGGAAGTTGGGTTGTTGGATTGAGGAAACTCCCAATCCGGATTTAGGGAAGGGCAAACTAGTCTTTTCTCTAAGTTATTTCCTAATTTAATTTTAGGGATTTATTGGGGTAAAAACATGACTTAGTCAGTTTGGAGAATTGAGAATTACGCTTAGGGCTTGGAGAAAAGAGAAAAGAAGAAAGAAAGGGGAGAAAAGCCAAGATTTCGCCAAGAACGTCAAGCGTTTGAAGTGGAATTCGTCGGGGGTGATCCCTATTAAGGTATGTGAGATCTTTTAGTGATGGGTTAGTTCCCCCACACACCAACCTGTTTCAATTCAGCGATTTTGGGTTGTTCATAAGTAAAAAGGTGAAGTTCTTGAAGGACATAGTTAAGTTCTTGATTGGTTGTGTTGTTGAAGTTTCTTGTTGATTTGATTCGTGGTTCCGGGTGAATTTTCGAGTTAAATTTGTTGTATGTTGAGGGTACTATTGATCCTAAGTGTTTGGGGAAGGAACCATTGAAGTTTAGAGGGTTTAGAGATGAAAAACGAAGGAGAGAAATCGGGGATTTTCTGGGCAAAGGCTTGGGGCGTCGCGCCTGCCAGAGCGCCACAAAAGTTCCTCTGAAGTTTGGCCTCTGGCGCGTCATGCCAGCCAGAGCGCCAGCCATACCTCTCTGAGGTTTAAGGGCCGGCGCCCCACGCCTCTCAGAGCGCCAGGGACGCCAGTTCTCCCCATTCGTTCCCCACCTTTTCGTACTTGTTCCTGAGCGATGTACCTATGTTTTCTAGTTGTTTCCAACACTCTAAGGTACATCTAAACATCATGAAATCATCCATAAACATGAGATCATGAACCTTGAATCCATAATCCAACTCAAGGAAAGTTAAGATCAAAGTTAAAGAAGTTAAGAGTCAAAGTCTAGAAGTTAAGAAGTAAGTCAAAGTCAAGTTTCTTAAAGTTTTCAAGAGTCTTAACAAACATTTTAACTTCATTTTAAGGCTCAAGTTTCAAGTTAATCAAAGAGTAAAGAGTTGAGTTCATTTATCAAAAAGCTATAAGGGGACTAAGTATTCCCAAAGAGTTTATAAATGTTTTCACATTTGAGCAAGAAAGGGAACATTGATTCTAAGAGAGCTTTTAAGCTAAGTTTTGAGTAATTATCTCAATTCAAAGAAAGAGTTTTGTTTTTACAAACATATGAGCTAAGTATATTTTAGGAGTAGTATTGAGCACCGATATGGGGATGCGAATTAATATTAACTCAAGTCTCCATAAATCATGTAGCCATCATAGGTAGTAAAGGATCATACTTTTTAGATGACTCCTTAAGATGCTTTTAGCATAGACTAGTGGATCCACTAGGTTAAGCGTTCTCTATGACGGCAAAGTATAGGACAGTTCTGGCAGCGTGGGCAAGACGTTGTATCACCACTTAGGCTCATAGTGGTGGTTGTCGGTTAGAGAATCTCCCACAAAAGTTATATTACTTTTATATACAAGTAAAGTTAAGTTTGTTATTGCTTTATCTTTAACGAACTAAGTTGTTTACACTGTTTTACAAGCTTTATATATATTGCATGTGTCTTATTGCTTTATATTGAGTCAGTTGTTCACGAGTTAAACAGAGCCAAGGTAAGTGTTCCTTTGTACTCCTTTCAAGCTTAAGTTGTTGTTTAGCATTCCGACTCGCATACTCGTACATTCAATGTACTGATGCCAGTTGGCCTGCATCTTATTATAATGCAGACGCAGGTAACCAGGATCAGCATCCAGCGCACCGTTGATCCAGTTGAGCACTCCAGAGTCAGTGGTGAGCCTTCTTGAATTCCGGAGGACTCTTTTATTTCGCTTTCCTAGTTTTCTTTATTAGGATGTTGTGGGGTCTGTCCTAACATCCATCTCAGTACTATAGAGGCTTCATAGACAGTCAGATAGTTAGTATTAGGTCTCTCATCTATGTATTTACAGATACTTTGTTTTGAGACATAAGTTGTCATTTTGGCTAGGATGTTATCATTTAAACTATTGCATTGAGTTTATTCTGTTGAGTTAAGTCTTCCGCTGAGTTAAGTAAGCCAGGCCAAGGGTTCGCTTGGGGCCAGCGATGGTCTCCGAGTGTCGGCCACGTCTAGGGTGTAGGCTCGGAGCGTGACAAAACTATTGTGTCTGTATTTTGTTATTTTTGTGAGGGTGATATTTCCTTTGTTAATTATCCTTCAAGGACGTTGTATGTTGTAATATTAGTCTCTGTTTTCATTTATTATTTTACTCTTTAAATCGTATTATTGCGTTGTTAACTTTTTTTTTTTTTAAAAACAACTAAAGTGGAGTACTCAAATTTTGGAGAATTTTAGTAGCTAAGTTGATTTGCTATTTGAATTTTCACCTTTTCTGTGGAGATGACAACGGGGCGGATGTGGGGTGAGGTGATTTTAAGGTTGTGCGGGACATGTTGAGTTTTTTTTTAAAAAACTAATGCGGGGCAAGTTGCGTGTCTATGACGGTTTTATGCGGGTTCAAATTTAATTTAATATTTTTACATGATATAAGAGTGATAGAGCACCTTTCACAAGTAAGAATACACAAATCTCATGACAAATTCATTATTTTTATTCAAACTATAATATCAATTAAAAGTTTCTTTGAAGTAACTAAATTATTGAAGATAGTAAATGAAAATAGTTCTATCAAAACTAATACAATTTCTCACATGCTTTCTAATTGATCTCTAAAATATAAAATTTTAAATTATTATCAATTAACTTAATGAGAAAATAATTTTATTTTTCATATCAAACTTAATTAAAAAGAAAAATTATTGAAAAAATCTATGCGGGCAGGTTTATGCCAAGATGGAGCGGATTGAAAAATAAAAAAACTATTATGTGACGTGGAGTGGGGCTGGTTAAAGCAAAGTCGTATAATCTCATTGGATAGTAAAGAGGAAAATATATCGGATGTGGAATACAAAATTTAAATTTAGAAAAATACTTCCTCCGTCCCTAATTACTTGCCCACTTTTGAATTGACATACCTATTAAGAAAACAATGATTGACATAATGAGCTTACCATTTTACCCCTATGAAGTGGATAAATACAAAATATAAGATTTTCATAAAAAATTACTTTTTTCAAAGTGATTAATTGATGGTATAATAGATAAAAAAAAGTCGTTAGCCATGGAAACAACGTGTGTTGAATGGATACATTTTCAATTAATGATGTCATATACGTATTCAACTCAATATTTTAAGGCTTAAGTCATCGATAACCACTTAAAGTTGTTCCCATAATTCATTTGAACACCTCAACTAAGGTTTGTATCTATTGAACACCTCTACCCCTCAGAATTGATATCATTTTGACATTTTTTTAATAATCAGTAAAAAATTTAAAGTGTGTGAGCTACACTCGCGATGACATGGCACAATAACAAATTAAATTGTGACACGTATCATTTGGGTTCAAAGATTATTTAAGAAAATATTATAATTTCTTTAAAAAATAAATTTTAAAAAATAATAGAGAAGTAAAAATCAGCCCTACACAACCCACCCACCCAAAACCTTCCGATAGGAATCAGCCGCCACCAGTACCACAGTCCATCCACCAGTTTGCCCACCAGTCCGTTCAACATTTATTTCTTTAATCAACACAATAGATGTCATCTACCCTCTCCCTTTTATTCCGATTTGCGATTTTCATCACTATCATAACGGTCATTTCTCCTCTCTCATTCTCTTCCTCAAACATCAATTAAAATTTGTTGATAATTTTTATATTGTGGGTTCTTTAGGGCTTGAATTCTTTAACAATTTCAAAAAAAAAATCAGATTTGTACAATTCTTGCCGGAAAATATGGAGGTTTACCGGATTTTTCCACTTTTGACCCAATCTGATTTTATTTTCTTGATTAAATTTCCTTCAACAACTTTAACTGTTTTGAAATTTTCAGTTATATTTTTTCAAACTTATATCAGTTCTTTTGAATTTTCTGGTTTGACTTTCATTTGTTTAATAGGTAGTTTTCCGATAAAGATAATAATGACGATATTGATGATGGAGATATGATATTAGAAAGGAAAAACGAAGGAGAATATAGAAAGGGGTGAAGGTGGAACAATGGCAGAAAGATTGGGCTGGTGAAGAAAGATAGAAAATTAAGGTGGTGTGGAATTTTGAGGAAGAAAAACTGCTAAAGATTTTCTTTTAATTTTTTTTTTTTATGTTTACATTTTTGCTCAACTTTTAAAATGTTGACATGTCAATATTTGAATGGCTTGTACTAATGTTTCTTTTTGCTACACGCGTTTCTCAAGGGTGTAATACACCTTTGATGTCATATCATCAAAAAGTAGTACATGTTTTAAATAAAATAGGTGTTTAATAGGTAGAAGCTTCAATTGAGGTTTTCAAGTGAATTATGAGAATAACTTTGAATGTCCGTAGATGACTTAAGCCATTTTTTAATGTAATAGACATGAAAAGTTGAAGTTGAATCAACAATTTTAGTGCTTATCCTCAAATTTGTGAATAATTAAATCTTATATTATTTACATATGAATTTCTTTTATGCCATTAATAAATCTTTTAAAATATATCTAGCTGATTTGAGCTTTAAGATATTTTTCATGTAAAATTATGATAGGGACACGTTGCCCCTTAAAAAAAAAAATTATTATGAAAATGAAGATAGTGAAATGACACGGAAAATAAAACTAATTTACCATTTGATTAATTCTATAAAATTAATTAACAAGTTTGAAAGTTAATAAATCTTAAATATAATGAAATTCCACTTCCAAAACCTTAGTAGTGGTTAATTATTTCTTAAAAATAAGCTAATATCATGAGTAATACGGAGTACTTCATTTCCAAGAAATGTATATATATACAGTGGCGGAGCCACCTTACAATGAGGGGGATCATCTGACCCCCTTCGGCGGAAAATTATATAATTTATACATGGTTAAAATAATTTTTTAGGTATATATAGTAGATGTCGCCCCCCTTTCGGCTACTTCGTGTGTCTATTTTTTTAGATTTTGAACCCCCTTACTGAAAATCCTGGCTCCGCCACTGTATATATATATAACAATTTCATAGGTCGTTAATTGAAATTAATAAATAGAAAAAATCAAAATTAATTCACTCATCCACACACAAACCCATTCCCATTCAATCCAAAACACACGTATATACGCACACCGCATGTAATAATAAATTATTATGTTCAAGAATTGTTGTCCACTATACTAACTTAGCACAAGGATTAAAAAGTAGTAAATGATAGAGTAATTTTACCAAATCACCCTTATTAAATTTAAGTTGTCTAAAAATTGAAAAATAAATGCTAGTATTTAATAGCAATGGTAAAATAGACACAACATGACATTGATTTTATAAATTGAACAAGTATTGTTGAACATCCCAATATATTATAGTGGACAAGTAAAAATGGACGGAGAGAATAAATAGGAGTAATATATTTTCAATTTTGAATAACACACAGGGTTCCATTTAAAAACCCCAAAAACTCACATAAACACATATTCCATGCAAGAAATAATCAACAATCTTCTTTTAATCTTATCTTACATGAGCTAATTACTCAGAAATTCAACCAAAGTTACATGAAAACTTTCATGACCATAAGCAAAAGCCACAAAACTCCTATAAATACCTTAACATATGAACTCCTCAAAACATCACAAGCTAAAAGCAACAAAGCATTAATACACTTCCTCATATTCATAAGTACTAAGAGAAGAGATTGTTGAAGTACTGTGTGATCATTTCATCTAAAAATTTAAGCTGTTACAAAGAACGACACAGTTTTATTTACTTAGTTATATATATTATCAACAAAGATATGGAAAATAATGGAAAGGGCAAAGAAGGCACATCAAAGAATGGAAGTGTCTTTCCAAAAAAAGATACGAAATCAGTGAAGGAACTGATTGTTAAAAAAATAGTGAAAGCTACCACCTCCTCCTTCAAGAATGATAAGAAAAAGATTAACCCCTCTGGTTAATTAATGAAATTTGTTTCAGTTGCCTTACCTTGTGCTAATATTGATCAATAAACGTATTTATTTGATTCAAATATATTCTAGGCGAGTTGAACTTATATGCATCGATAATATTGTAAAGAATATTATTACACTATTTTCATGATTCTTTACCTTGTGTTGACGTACATAAGGTAAGCTCATTAATAAACTATGATTAAAGTATTTTGTGTATGTTTTAATGAGAGTGATTTGATTTGTTAGTTAATTATCCTTCAAGGATATTGTAATACGATTCTTCGTTTTCATTTGTTAATTTTCCTGTTTGATCTGTTTATTGGATATTCATGGTGCTATATATCTACATTGAAACTCCAATTAAATCTGAATCGCATGCTATAATTTTTATACTAAAGTTGATAACTCATACTTCCACTTTCCATATAATCGGACGTAAATATCAACCTTAATGGGTTTTGATATTTTTCATTAGCGTCTGATTAATATCAAAATTGCTTATTGAATTTATGTTTATAGATGATCGATAATAGGCTAAAAGATCCAATTAAGAACTTTCAAATAATTTCTCCAACCAATTAATATCAATGAATTTACTCATCAACAGATCAATGGTCTTTGGTCCACATTAAAATTCATTTGCTAGGAAATGTTGATGATTTTACTTTAATTAAACCTCTTATTTGATTATACCTGCTATTTATTTACCACAAAGGTATTTATGAACATTTCTTAATAAAAAAATACTGCACTTCTTTGTAATTTCAAAGATAAACAAGTTACCTTCTACAAAAGGTAAAAACAATTTGATAATATAAACAATATTTATATCATCTACCGATCGACTTTTGAAATATTATTATTTTGGTATAAAATTTAAAAGATCTAAATTGTGTGCATCGATAATATAAAGATTTTTTTATAATTTTTTTAAAAGTTTAATGTGTGATAGTTTTTTTTTTGTTTTATCAGAATATATATCAATCAATGTTTATTAATTATAAATATATATATCGATCACCGTAAGAAACAAAAGATCAACATTTCATTATAAAAATATCGTATCATGACTCTTAAATATCACAAATTCTTTTACGGACATTTAATTTAATGTCATTATTCTTATTTCTTAGTATCGATATTTAGGTTAATATCGGTAATAAATTTATGGAAAGTATTGGATCCAACACAAACAGAAGAAGAACCTGACCCATTAACACACACATATCACAATTGGTAAATCCTAATATTTCTTGTTATTACTAGGATGAAAAAACATTTTTGAAAAAACCGAAGAAATAACTGAACTGAATCAAATCGCGACAAATTACATACATATATTTTATTATTATGCATACATAATATATATTTTTATAAACAATTTTAAAGATCAAAATTTATTTATAATTTACTTATGAAAGCGAAAATGCCCAAAATGAGAACATTTATCTTATTGATTTCATGTATATGAGTGTCTATGACAATTCTTTGTGGGATTGAAAATGTCACTGTCAAAATAATAAATTTTGAATTTATTCATAGTAAATTCAATTATTGAAAGTTATGTAGTGTCATTCATTCTAACTATTTTTTTTTTGTTTTGAATGGATTGTTGTCACTTTTTTCACGTATTGAACGAATAGTTTCTTTTATTTTTGTCTATGGTTAATAGATCGAACCGAAACCGATAACAACCAAACTGATTAAGTTGGTTTGGTATTTATTTTGACCAATACTGATCCAAAACGACCCTTGAACACCCCTAATCATTGGGATGAAGGTAGATAGGGTCGAGGAGGTTCATCCAAATATCATTTAACAAAAAATGATATGGTTAACATTAAAAATTCGACACAAATGGTTTAGTTTGGTATTTGAAAAACTCGAACCAACCCGAAAATATTCGAAATTGAAAAACTCGAAAAAAAACTCGAATTTTATTAGTTTGGTTTGGTTTATAAATTTAAAATTTTGACACAAATAATTTGATATTTGAAAAATCTGAACCACTACGATTACGTACCCCTAATAGGTAGTTTCCTTGGCTCAACCATACAAACAAGAGTTAGTTTGTTGGATGGTCATTAATCAAGTTATGAATTACTTCAATTTCCTTTTTCATACATAGATTTGACAAATGTAATATATTGATCACTCGGTTTTATGGAAAATAGTAGCTTCAGAGCAATCACCTGCCCCATCAACACTCACACACACAAATTAAAGAAGCATCAATAAAATTGTAATGTACATAGAGATGGTATTTCTTAGATGTTACCAAAATGAAAAGTAAAATAACTAGGATTTTTCCTTGCATGCTTCCTAAGAAGTGCGCACTTGTGTTTCATAACAGTTATATTCTTTTATGAACGAATTACTCTTTTTCTGAACAGACACAACCTTTAATTAGTTGCTCCCTCTCTGAACAATTTAATTAGAGATTTGATCTGGCCCGACACAAGTCACTTAGCTATATATTATTTATTATTAAATATAAGGAAAAGGGTTTTAAAAAAATGCCCTTAAACTATGTGAAATGAACAAAAATAGCCCTTTGTTTATAGTTTGACTCAAATATGTCT
>JAJOOH010003387.1:0-12266 GCA_029582605.1 Solanum gracilifrons | reverse complement strand
TTGTTGGTATACAATTATGATGAAAACATAATAAAAAAAGAAATATGTTGTCATTGAAAATTGAGATTGAAATACAAAATGAGCACAATAACTACTCATTTCAATTGAAATACAAATGTGACTTTGTTGGTATACCATTATGGTGAATACAAAATAAAAAAAAAGTAGAACTTGTTTGTAGATAAAGTGATATTGAAATACAAAATAAGCAAATTAAAATACAAAATTGTCGTCATTTGTGTTCTAAGTAGAAAATTGTGATATTGAAAAATAGAAAATTGTTGACTAAGTTGGATACCTCTAGTAATTCTCTTAGATTCTACCATTGGAGCGTGATTTAGAGTTTATCAAATCCTAAACGTGATTTCAACTACAGACAACAATTTTAAACAAAAATAAAATCATAAAATAAATCTTAAAAAACGAATAAAGATGCATACCTCAATAAAAGGGATTGTGTGAATATCTTTATAAATATATTTTTCAATTTCTAGAAAAAAAAAAGGAAGAGAGGCGGATTTTGAAATGGAGAAGAATTGGAAGATGTAAATATGTTGCAAAAAAAAAAGAAGAAAAAAAGAAGATGAAAATATGAGAGAGAAAATATTCCCTTTATTTTAAACATATGATAGAGGATTAATTGAGAAATGTGTAATAAAGGTAAGATAAAATAGGAAGTAAATTAGGATACACAAGCTTTTCTAAAATAATGACATTTTGACATTTTTACTAATATTTATAAAGTATGGAGGTTCTTACTAATTAAGTTAAACTTTTTGACTAGTTTGCTAATTTTTCCTTTAATTAACACGCAAAAATGAATCCTTGAAAATTAAGTAACTACTGATTACTAAGGCTACTTCTAAAATTAGGTAACTGCGGATTAGTAACCTACTTCTAACACTATAATAAGGCGGCGGTGAGTCATATTGCGATTTCTTGGGGCTTACGAATTGAATATTCGAAGCCCAAAAGCCTACCAAAGTCCAGATACGCCTAAGGGTCAGCCCAACACAATGTACTACTACTACTACTATTGTCGGTTGTTGGTGGTTGAGACCTTTTCAAGGTCCAGACTATGGAGAACTGAATTTCAACTCCATGTCGCTGTCACAATGGAAATTAAAGAAATTGATGTTGACTACTCAATGCTTCTTCATTGCTATTTGCCTCAAGAGTTTGAGACTTTCAAGACTCTGTCAAGTATGTGTATCATAATTTATCTATCTATCTAGTCAGTTTTATTCGTTTGATTGTATCTGCTGTGTTTTTGTCCAGTTCAAAAATTGTGACTGAAAAATGGGGAAAAAGCAAATAATGTTGCCGGCGAATGAAGTAGACCTTACTGCAGTCAAATATGTGCCCGAAAAAATTGAAGGTTTTGTGTTTCATCTTTTTCGCTATGATGACATTGGCAGTATCATTTTTTTCCGCCCTGAGTTTTTTTTTTTTTAATTGATTTGCAGCTCCACATTTGACGGGGTTTTGGTTCAAGTTGTTTGTTAAAGTAATGGAGGCACCTGTAATTGGTTCTTTAATTGCTAGTCATCTGAAGGAGAAGAATGGGATTACTGAGGTTTGTTTACTTGCAATTTTTTTTATCTTGATGCATAAAAAGGAGATCAAGAAATTAAAGAACGGTTGTGCTTTTATTGTCAGATTCTGAAGAATACTGTGATACCAGAGGTTCCCATGTTCATTCCCCAGTTTCCTCTTCAAGGTTCTCTATTAAGCTCTTGCTGATTATCTTTCACTATTTTATTGATATTTTGTGTGTGTAAGTGATACCACTTAGTTGGGATTAAGCTTTAATCATGTTTGTACATTTGCCTTAGGTCGGTCTAATGTTTTCTAGTAAAACTAGTTTCTAATATTAGATTGGGACGGGCTTAAATTAGAGCGACATAACTGATTCCGACTTGCTTGGGATTGAGTCATAATTGTTATTGTGTTGTATACTGTATGTATAGTGTACATCGATTTTTCATCATGGAGTAGGAAAATACTTAATTCCTTTTAAATATGTCATTCCACTGAGGTGGTGCTGCTTAACCATCTTATTGTACTCCTTGTTATCTCTTTTCCCCCCTATTAGTTGGTGATAAAATAATACTCAGCTGATTTTCGGACATATAACTGGAAAGAAGAATAATATGTCCATGATTTTGTTGAAGTTAGAATTCAGGAATTAAGGTGCTTTTTCTAATGGTACTGACTTGTTTAGTATGTATATGTATTAGAGCCAGAGCCTTGTGTTGTTTGCTTAGAAGAAGATGGAAAACCTGAAGAACGGGTTGCTTTAGCATTGAAGTGTCTTCCACATTATGATCCTACTTGCAGATGGAGTTCTGATTCAGGAGAACCATTCCAATTCCGCTATTGGAAAATTCGTGATTATGGATATGCTTACAGATCTAAGCTTACGACCCCATCTATGGCAAGTGACTTTTCATTCATTGTTTTATTTCGGTCATCTTCAAGACTAATAAACCTCTGTCATGCTAAAGGTTGCAGAACACTTTATCTCAGCAATGGAGGTATTTAATAGTAAGCAGCAATCAGCACCACTATTAATCTCATTTGACCCCGAGGAAGTGAGAAGGCAAGCGGCAGCTTCCACTCGAAGATTTGAGGAAGGTATTTTTATTTGTTGATGTGCATAAAGTTGGATCATGTAAGAACCTACATATGCAATTCACAATTTGTCTTTTTTTCTCTCTAAGTTTACAGCACACGGCATCAAATAAATGATATTCGCTTCCTGCAAATAAAGCTTATCTCAAATTACTGTGCCAAGTCTGCTGATTTTGTTACTAAACTGTATTCCCTTTCATCTTTTTTTTTCTTTAATGATGTGGTCATGGAGGGAACCCATTGTCAATCTTGGATGGGATTTTCATTGCAGTCAAGGATGACATTGATTGCTATCCTCATCCTTCAAAGGGTATTTGTTTAACTTCATATTTCCTCTGTAAATATCTCTGCCATTTTTAGCTGAACATCTTTCCCCGTAAAAAAGTGCAGGTGGTTCTAAATGGTTTCATGAGGTTCGCCAGGTAAAGGCAGATGGGGTTTCTGTGTCAAGATTACGAAACAGTGGTGCAATTTTAGTAGGAAAGACAAATATGCATGAGTTTGGTATGGGCACAACAGGAAATAATCCAAATTACGGGTAAACTTGTTTCCTTGTAGGTTATCCAAATTACGGGTAAACTTGTTTCCTTGAACCTACAAATTGTTGGAAAAATGATTTCCAACACAAATAGCAAACATGACTATTTTTTTTAAAGATATATACTAAATATTGGCTTTGTGAATGCTGAAGAAGGATTTCACATTTAACAGGAGTATGCTAAAGACATCCCTCAAAAGAACACTTTTTTTGATTTCTCTATCTTCTTTTCTGTTTCAATTTTGATCTTTCCGTGACTGAGTATTGGATGTTCTGTAGCAGTCATTTATGGCTCAACCTTTGCCAACATAGCATAAGGTTCACCAGAGTGGTTTATTCCTAGTTCATTCTTCTTGATCAAGAGAGGTTGTCGGGTGGCGTTTTTTTGGCTGTTATGTGATCATTGCTACATTTTGACGCATTTAACTGCAGAATAGTAATACTTTTGTTTCCCTACATCTCTTTTGAATGATGATTCTTTACTTAAGTTACATATTTCAACATGTCTAATAAAAAATGTTGTCCAGTCCAGTTATTACATCTTTGTAGTCTTTTTCCTTTGGTTGAGTGACTGAGAGTCTTGCTTGAGTTATATTTGATAAGCCACTCATACAGACCGCTTTAGATATCTTTCCCTTGTTCTCGGAATATAATTTTTTGAAGTGTATCTGGGAACTATTGTTTCTTGGGTATCTTTAGGTTGAGTGTATATTTTACCTTTCACAGCAGTAATGAGCATTTTCCTATGGCAGTACACCTGGAAATCCGCATAATCCAAAAAGGTACACAGGTGGTTCTTCCTCAGGTTCAGCTGCAATTGTTGCTTCTGGATTGTGCTCAGCAGCATTGGGAACAGATGGTGGAGGTTGTATGACATATTGGGCGTAGTGAATTAGTAATTTGTTTTAAAATGGTTATAGATTTTCAAGATTCATTCATTTGAAGTCCAGGTTCAGTACGAATTCCTGCTTCTCTTTGCGGGGTTGTGGGATTGAAAACAACATTTGGACGGACTGACCTGACAGGGTAAGTTCATGAATGGCAGGTCAATGTGCATCTATACGTTAATGCTTATGAATTATATTGTTCCTTTCAGGAAAACTTTCTGTCTGCTGTCAAAGCTATGATCTTCTGCCTCATACAACTTGCCTCCCTCGTACTCCTGCCTAAAAAATGTTCTTTTCTTTAGTTATCCTTAGTTTCTGGATTCTTAAAGTCTCTATGTCAACATGTATTCTTCAATATCTGTGAAGGGCATTTTTCATTTCGCTTGTGGCTAAGTGAAACAATCATTATAAACCTAAAACTCTGTGCAAGGCATGAAATCAAGTATATTTTTTCTAGGCCATAGTTAAACTCAAAAGCATTATTTCCCAGGCATTTCATGGTATGTGAAATAAGGTAGCTTTGTAGAGAAGCCTTTACTGCAGTAGTTTATAACTCTATTCTGCACATTGCTTAGAAATGTAATCAAAGAAGAGCCCTATACGCTTTCTACACACACACTACTTACATAATCCATACTGTGATACGACAGCAAAGAAGACACCGAGTACATGCACTACTTACATCTTGCAGATTCATAAATAATTCAGGATTAAGGTATCGGTGAAAAAAAGAAAGGTTTTTGGTTTTCTGTTCTTTCATTACAGAATCCAAAAACAAGAAAATGCCAATGAACTTCATGTCCCGTGAATGCCGTTTGAGTGCGTACAGAAGCAAGCTAATTTTTTCTTACAAATTTTGGTCAGATGACTTTTTTTTGTATGCATGAACATGGAGAGTGATGTTTCATCTAGTCATGTCCAAGAAGCTAGATGCTAAAAAATAATAATATTAAGTTCATTTTATGTTGTGATATGTTTCATTTTGGCCATTGTCAATGATATTAGAATGAACTCCCATACACCTGCAGAATTTGGAAATCGAAAAAAGTGGCCCATATTTGAAATTTGATCAGAAGTACGTGATAATATTTAGGTTATTTAATTCTATCAGGCATATTTTATAAACATTTTCAATGATTGTGATTGCATGTTTCAAGGGTAGATATGTGTATAATTTTGTCCATCTCTGTTCTTTTCTCAGGTCACTGTGGGAAGCAGGAACTGTCACAATTATTGGACCCATCACAGCTACAGTTGAGGATGCCATACTTGTGTTAGTAATTGGGTTTAACTGCCAATTTCCTTACAAACAAATAGTCAATTCTGGTCATGAAAATCTCTGATAATCATCTTACTGTGTACAGTCAAACCATGGATTTTTTTTTATTTACCTCTTTGACTTGATTACATACGCACCTAAAATTATTTTGGTGTTGCACTGTTTGCACTCTGCATCAATTTCATTTACCTTTATGTGAGCTAAAACAATGGTGAAGAAGATACAACAAGAACAGCATTCACAGTACAGTCCCACAAATGGGGTCCGGGGAGGCTGGGGAGTATGCAGACCTTGTAAAGATAGATCAATTAGGTTGTATATATTTTTGTAAAAAATAGGTTGTATGTTTGGGGATCTTTTTGTTAAATTTGGTCCCAGCTACGTTGATCACGGTGATAACCACTCTTATGGTTGATATGTGTTGATTATTGTTATTTCCAACAACTTTTCAGGTATGCAGCAATCTCGGGATCCTCTCCAGCTGATCGAATTCGGCTGAATCCTGTAATCACTCACAAAGTGTACTCTTGCA
The DNA here is from genome assembly GCA_029582605.1 of Solanum gracilifrons. Lineage (NCBI taxonomy): Eukaryota > Viridiplantae > Streptophyta > Magnoliopsida > Solanales > Solanaceae > Solanum > Solanum gracilifrons. Next base: position 6,396 of record JAJOOH010003387.1, on the reverse strand, counting down.
AAATTCCAAGATATTTTTCTGCTTGAGGGTTCAGTTTTAACCTTTTTTTTTCCTTCATTCGTTTAAATACTTTAGTTAATATTAGTAAATAGAGTATCAGATCATTTTTCAACGTCGAGTTTGATCATCTGTGATACTGAAGTATGTTGGTTACCATAATAACTCAGTTTGGGGTATTTTTCTTCAGAGATCTGTTCTGATCCTGGTTCAGTTTGGGGGATGTTTCTTCCGCTGAATGTCCCATTGTTCCTGTTTTTATACATTCTGCAGTATTCACTCTACTTATATCATGTAAGATTATAGAAGACTATTTTAGTTAAATTGCTGAAAAAAATTGTGACATTTCCCTGTCCATTATAACCTTGTTGTTTTAGGTCCCCCAAATGGATTTGATATATCTAAACAAGACCAATCTTAAGCATAGGATTAAGTTGATCCTATACTTGTACCGGAGACTGTTGAAGTTGGTTCAATGCCAAATGAGTTATTTTCATTGGATTAAAAAGTTGTACTCTGCATTAAGCATGCTGTTTTCTACTCACATTATTATTGATTGATTTTTCATTTTGCAGTCCATCCCTTGTTTACCAGATTTATCTTCCAGTGAGAGTTCAAATATCTTAGGATCACTTACCTTAGGAAAGTATACAAAGGTGCTGCACTTCTGTTCTCTTAAAGTTGTTGGTGATTTTAACCTTCTTGGTTGAGCTTTGGCTGATATGAGACATGTTTTACAGTGGTTTAACGATGTTAGCTCGACCGACATATCTGATAAGTGTGAAGATGTCCTAAACCAACTATTTCGTCTGTATGGGTGCAAAGTAAGTCCATAGTACTCTTTATTACGTATGTGATCAATTCTGTCAGACTCATGCTTTTTACATCAAGATTATTGTCTATTTCAGAAAACTTTATGTTTAAAGTTCAGGTTCACTTTTCTGGATTTAATTTTGTTTATTCTATTTTTCTTGCTTAACTCTTTGCAATCAAGACAACAGAGATTGTCATACCGGAGCTTCGTGAGCTGCGCACAGCCCATACTGTTACTTTTGGATCTGAATCACTGTGCTTACTGAATCCTGATTGCGAGGCTGGGTATATTTATTTTCCATCATGCTATTTGTACGACTGCTTGGTATGTTGTTGTTTGGACTAATATAGAATTTCTTTCATTTTATGTAGGAAAGGAGTTAGATTGACTAATGATACTCGCACAAATCTGGCACTTTTCAGATCATTTGCAGCATCTGACTATATTTCTGCCCAGTGCCTTAGGTAAGGAATTAGTTAGTGAATACTTTCATACATGTCGAAACAATTTGTTCAACTATTGTTTGTTAAAGTATCAAATTAGGGATGTGAAAGCTGCTGCAAGTGTATTGTGGATCATTGGCATTTTAACATTTGGTTCGACATTTAGTAGGCATTCCTAGCTTTAACCACATCAGCGATTTTAGGTTTACTTACTTCACTATAAGCTCATTATGTGTAAAATCTTAGAAAGTTACCTGATATTAAATTTTCAATTGGAGGAAAGATATGCTCATAGCTTGTGCACGGAAACAAATTTATACTCCAATAGAAGAGCATGTCAGAATTCATGTTCTTGTCATTAATTTCATGGTTTCTTTACTCCATAGTTACTTTGCGTCTCTGAAGTGTCATTTAATGGTTCTTTTTGTCTCTGTTTTGGAAAAATGTCAAGTGCCAAATGTACTACTATGTTTTATCTAAATGTTAAAAGATTTCAGTCTTGCTATGGAATTGCATTTAGAAATATGATGAAGTCTATTCAATTTATTTCAGCTTTCCTGTGTCTTTTATTGCAGGCGAAGGATAATGTGCTACCACATGGAGATTTTCAAGAAAGTAGATGTCATTGTAACACCTACCACTGGGTAAACTAATTTCTGTGAACTATTTTCCTTATCTTTTAGTTGATGGAAGTTTCAGGAAGTTGGTTTCAGAAATAGTTATGTAAAAGAGAGTAAAATTTTCTGAAGTCCTCTCGCGATATTTGACATAAGATTGTACTTCAATGGAAGTCAAAATTTTAGATGATTGGTGCAAAATAGGAACTATATGTTTCTTTTTACTTCATGTGGATAATGCTTAATCAGTGAATGACTCAATAAGAGTATTCTGGATTAGGATATTTCTCATGTCTTTGAAGTTATACCCCATAATTTAGCTTGACGATTGAAGTCACATTTGTCTGATGTTATGATCCACTGAGGATTTCCATTGAATACCTCACTCACGAAGTTTACACATCAAATGTAAATGTATATGTTCATATAGAATGACCTATACTAAGGTTTTTCTACCATATTGCAGAATTTTAATTTTTTCCCAAGTAAATTACATCCTTTTTTTTCCAACTGAAGTAGATGGACCAATGGTTTTTGTATGTTGTCATTTATTTCAATCTGTTTGTGGACCCACAGACACTTAAATCCATAAATTTCTATTTTTACTTTTTTTTTCCAGAATGACAGCCCCAGAAATTCCAGAAAGTGCTCTTGCAGTTGGAGAGACAAATTTGCAAGTTGTAGGTAGGTTAACATCTGTTTCTATTTTTTTTTTAAAATTATCATTTACAAATAAAAAAACATCATTTTATTACTTTGTAGTAGTCATTAGTAGTCCTTGGATATATTAGGTATGAGAATGCTATGCTATTTCACGAGATATCTTATGAATAAAATATTTGATGTTTGACTGGTTGGTAGATTCAGAAATTTGATTTTTGCATGCATTGAAGACAGATTGTACTTTGGTATTTAAAGTCCCGAAGCGTTCTATCTCAAAATATTATCAGTTCTATAACAGTTCTTTTTGTTGTTATGATGAGCACTTCATGATGATCAACTCTATTTAGACTACTTATTTCATCATTTGCTATTCTTTTCAGCAAGCCTAATGCAATTTGCTATGACAGCAAATGTTCTTGGACTTCCGGCAATTTCTGTCCCTGTAAGTGATATTCATCTTTTTCCTCTTAGGCAGTTATCTGAGAGTAAATCGCATAAAAGGATATGGAATATAAGGATAAGAACCTGCTTGTTGATAATATACAAACAATGCTCCTATTCTAAGCATTTCAAGGACCTGCTCACCTTCTTTCCAATTAATATTGACACACAGCAGTAAAAATGAATGACTGAACGCTCTCTCTCTTCACAACTTTCTCCATTTGTATTTGCACAATCTCTGTTCCCTTTAAAACTAAGATGTCTCTTTGATTGATGGCTACCACCATAGGATTCAAAATTATTCTAAAACTCGTGGATGTCAAATATCAATCAACATCATGTGTTTAAAATTTATTATTGATATACTTTTCTTTTCTTTTCATGCTTAGATTGGTCATGATAAGCAAGGACTTCCAATAGGCTTGCAACTTATTGGTCGTCCGTGGTGTGAAGCTTCAATCTTGCGTTTAGCTGCTGCAATAGAGGTATTCTCCTCCCCCCCTACCACCACCCGTTCCCAACTAACAAAGCTACAAACTGCTAAAACGTTCAAACAAGTATTGACAGGAGATTTGACTTGTGCTTTCAGGAAATCTCTGCAGAGTATAGGAAGAAGCCAGTGGAGTTCTATGACATCTTGAAAGGGAAGTCTAATTTTAACGGTTTCCAAGACTCCACTCTAAGAAAGTGAGGAATTGACAGGAATAAGTTTTTAAGCCTAACCTCATAAGGCAAAACAAGATTTTATCACAAAAATAACTTAAAAGAGGACGAATGGAACAAGAGCTGAAGAATACTCTGACATTGAAAAAAACTAAAAAACTGGTGGTTTGGGTAGGAAAAATAATGTTTAATATGTCAATTTTTTTTATTATGTTTGAAATTACAATTTATAAGAAAATTGATTCCACTTCTTGAATAGCCTTTGATTGGTACATTTATTTCCACTTAATAGTGTCATTAATTGACCATTATTGCTAATTCAGATATTGAGTGAGAAACCAAGAGACAAAAAAACACTCAAAAGATATTGAGTATATATTTCTTTTTCTCATTTTCTTCAGTGCTCGGTTTTTGTTTTTACTAGTTTATAAGAAAAGAGTTTGTTGAATTTCGAAATTTATCTTATAGCTGAAATGTTAATACATGTCTCAAGTTTTCGAAAATGTACAATCACTTTCCTAATTCTTCTTTGGACTACGTCTCTCTTAAACTTCGTTCTTAATTTTGTGTCTCTTAGCATACATGCATATCCATAAAAGCATCCTCATCTTTGCTAGCTTCGTCTTTTGAGTGTGTGCAGTCTTGACAGTCCAACACCCTTGTTCCATACAACAAATAACATAACAATAATAATAACAAATTTGATTAGAAATCACAACTGAATTTTTTTTAAAAACTAAGGGGTCGTTTGGTGTGAAGTATAATATTAAATAGTCCTGGGATTAAATTATAGTACCACTTAATTTGTTGTTTGGTTGACAAGTCCGGGATAACTTATTTCGGGATTAATAATTAGTACCGGGATAAGTTATCCCTCCCCTTGGGTGGTATAGTAATCCCGGGATAAAATAAGTAAATGTCAAAAATGTTTCTTTCAACCCTTTTGTTACATCACTTTTTACATTTATGAAGGACATTTTTGTAAACAAATAAATTGTTCTTAAAATTTATTATTTTGAATACAACAAACCAAACACTCAATAAAAAATAATTCATTATAACTAATCCCATCATAATTAATATCATCATTACTTGAATTCAAAAACGGCCAACAGTAATGCCAAAATATTAGTAATAAAAAAGAAATGCAAAAATTAAACGTTACAGCGCAGACTAATTTTTTTTATTTGTTTTTCTTCTCACCTTATTTAATTGATTTCTCCTTCAAAATCCAGCAACTTTTTAGTGCTAACAGTAAATCCAGTTGAAAAGTTATATTCCTAAATAACAATTAAGCACAATGAATCAATAACACTAAAACCGAATTGTAAATTTGAACACAATTTACTCAATAATGATAAATTCATTTGAAAAGATCGAATACTGAAACATATTTTAAAATGTTAACGTGTTTGTAATTATGTTTTTTAAACTGATTCTATAATTTATTTAATAAAATTTAGTTGTATTTTGCAACTGAGTGTATATTAATATTTTTTTTTGTTTTTTAATTTGAAGATTATGAATTCTAACTAGTTTAGAGTTAGTTTGCCAAAATTGCTTTAAACAGTCAGTTTTGTAGTATGTGAATAAAATTTTAAAATCGAAATTAAAAAAATAAAATAAGTATATCATTCTCACTTGTCCTCTTTACGCGTCAAGACCTCACTCAAGAAACCATTGAAGAAATCATAAATGAGAAGGAAACTAACAAATTCAATCTTAATTTTATAAATTGTTAACAACAGTCCAACTTTCGCTTACTAACTGCCGGCGGCCGGAGACTGGACTTTACATTAATGGCAATTGGGAAAAAAGACAACGCAATACGCATGCCGGCGGGAACATGACACCATTCCGTTACTTCGCGACGCCGTGATTTCATGCTATCTTACGCCACTCCCCAACAACCTTGCTTTCAGAAGAAGAATTAATGGCAGTCTTCCTTAGCCTTCACTCGCTTTATAAAAAGGCCTTTTAAATGCCTTTTATAATATTAAAATTACTATCAATAATATTAATTTCTCTAATACGTCGTACCAAATTGACCCTTAATACTTAAATAGTCGTCTTATAGTCAAGCTATATTGGATCAACTTTGGAAGAAAGAAAGATAAAGAGAACGTACATGAAAACACACCAAATATTAGTAATCCCGTATTAAAATCACGACTCTCAATAATAGTATACTTAAAAATAAGTTAATTCAAATGTACTTAGAACTTGTTTGACATTACTACTAAAAACAAGTTATTTTTAAAAGGACTTTTAAAAAATAACTTTTTAGAAAAGTACTTTTAAAAAAAAATACAATTTGTGTTTGACTAGTTTATTTGAAAAATGTTTTTCACAAGTAAATTGCGTTTGACTAATTTTTTTCAAAAAGTGATTTTAAGAGTCAAATTACAAAAAAAAGGACAACTATTAATGTACTTCTAAATATGTATATACGAAAAAAATATTTTAATCTTGAGAAAAAATAATTTTTTGTTTCTACTTCTATTTTTTTTTTTTAGCTTCTTTTCAATAGCAAAAAAACTGTTTGTGTTTCTAGTTGTCAAACACTTAATTTGTTAACAAAATTTTTTTCTTTTCAAAATAACTGCTTCTAGTATTCGATCAGCTAACGCCAAAGACGCTATTAGTTTGATAAGTTTAGCTTACCAACTGCCACATGGAATCGGGCGGGAGACTGGACCTTTTAAGACGACGCAATACGGTTGTCGGCGGGAACATGACACAATCGGCGCGGTATCTT